>DVQP01003524.1:0-10706 GCA_018231745.1 Danaus eresimus
CAACGCTTAACGAGATTTAAATGTATTAAGAGAAAATAAAACAACATAAGTATAGATAATACGGAATGGTGCTCATACAGGGTCTATTGTGTTCCGCACAAAGCTACCTGTCAAGTCATTTTGACATTTGACAGGGGTCGCTGGCGCCGGCTTTGAGTACTCTAATTTCTTCAAACATAAAGCATTATACGGAAATTATTAAGAATATGTAATTTAAATTTATGTTTAAAAGGAAAATTTTATTAATATTATTATTTTTTAATTTAATAAACTAAAGAGGATATATATTATAAATTGAATTTACTTCTATTTTCCAAAATTGATAAGCTTAAGCTATTAATACATCGGTATTTTTACTAAAAAAAATATATACACATTTTGACATTTCTAATAAATTATACAGATTAAAAATAACATAGAATGTATAAAGCTAACTAGTTTGTATAAGTTGGCACTACTGCTGTATTTACAAGCGTGTCTAAGTCACAGTAACCCACATCACCTACACCTGTGAATCCTTTCGTTTTTTGTAGACGCACCTGCACCTGCAAGGGCGCTTTGTGCAACACGCGCCTAATAAATATCAGACAGCGCATAATTTATTGCGTAATGTGTCATGTAAATTGTAGTTTGGTAACAATACAATTTTTATTTATAGAATTGAAATGTCAATGTTAGATATATGTATGTGTATTTATATATGTCTATTGTTGTTGACAGATGAACCATTTATATTACATATATATTTATATGATACAAACTTTGTATTACTTTATTCGAAATCGTTGAACCGATTGTTTATTTTATTTCATTTTATGATTTTTATATAGCATATAATTAATGATAGTCATTTGTCGCGTCCGCTCTGATCTTTACAAGGTGTGTGTATTTTTCGGCTAATGTTTGAAGGTCGGTGCTTTGGTTTTTTCATTCCAAGGTGTGATACCAGATCCGATTAAAGTTTTTTTGTAAATCAAATCTCCCGTACATTAATGTATAGATAGTTGAGTATAAAGAAATAAAAGTGCTGCTAGTTTTGCTTAAGAACTAAGAAAATCACTCACACATATAACTATTCGATTTGTATATAATTTTTCATACAACACGATTCACCAAATTTGACCAATGCAGCGACGCCCTTTTTAAGACTCCTGTTCTTTACCAGCACCAAGTGCAACACAAGTAATACATAATGCGTAATAATTGAGAAATATAGGTTAAATTACTTATATAAATAAATTGGCGGGAATTGTTCCTTAAGACATAATGATTCAGTGCTGCCAGTCTTTAAAATATAAAAAATATAATTTGAAATTCATTTGCATTCCGACAAATGTTTTTTTGTTATAAAATTTGTCGTTAAATTTCGAACGTATATTGTATGTTTGAAGAAAATATATATATATATATTTATTTTCTAATACCGAAGCTAACACAACGTCCTACTACGCTCTTACCGAGAAGCGGAAAATTGTTATTTCATTAATTAAATTCACAAAATTTATTAAAGTTCCGAACTATGGCTGACATGTATGGTGGTAAAAATGTCTACCTATTTGTAGCGGTATCTGTGATCTATCAACATCTGTACGCTTAGAACAAGTTTTGCATAGTCAAGGACACGGCGAACAAACTGAGCGTCAACAGTATTTTATCCATAAATCTTCTAGCTAGCTACAGATACGGGAAACGTGTCGTGTGTAGTTGGACTTCTTACTTAGACTACGCACCAAATTAGTGTGGTATAACTTGGAGTATGTTGAGGAAACGAAAGAAATGTCCAGACATCCAGAAGACGTTCATCATACCTGCTGGAACAGCTGGTAGTGTAGATAATATCTTTGAGATTATTATAAAACAAACAGAAAGGAATAAATATGGTAGTGCTATTTCCAGGGATAAAGAGACAAAAAAAAATTGATTGTCCTAATGCCGGCCATAATCATTTCTATGAAAGTTAGATATTCATAAATCGAAGGATGTCAGTTTTTTCGAATACTTCAAATATTTAAGTAACGTAATGAAAACTCCTACTACGAGTATTTGATATCAAAAGATATAATTAAGAAGTTTGTATCCAAAAAGGTCACATATTTCTACTAAATAGCCTATAATAAATGACTAACAATAATAAAATAATTTCACGCCTAAGATCATATTGACACTATAACAACTTACGAAATATTTTTCATCATTAAGCAACAAATAAATCCCCTGGACGGTTTCAGTTCATCTCCGCGGTGGTCGCGACCGCACTTGAGGCTTGAACCTGTGACTTGTGAGGTCCAAACTGTCATTTCAGACCATAGACAATAACAACCCGCGCCATTTGACTAACTATCTCATCAATTTGGCGGCAAATTCCTCCGAGAGCCACACATGTCATCAACAGCTCGCATTTCCGGTGTCGAAGAATATTGTGAAGTGGATTTGGTTTAACTAAATTAGGATATAATATATTAAGTCAATATATTCAATGAATTACGTCTAATTATTAGTTTATTGCTTTGACAATAACATGACGTATAGAGAAACTACTCGACTACTCGACTAAGAAGGTCGTGATACAGTAATAATATAATATATAGAGAAGAAATATATATCCATGGAGGTGGACATACCAGGAAGTGAACAAAATATATAAACCAAGAGCTTATATCATTTTTGTTTGACTTCTCTATATAATAATTGTCTGTCATGTCCTCGTTATTCTCATCCTAGTATCCAACTCGCAGCGTATCTGTTTAAAACATTTGACACTCAATGAGCCGGATGCCGGTTTTAATTAGTTTTGTATGTTACAACATTACAAGTTATGGTCGTAAATATTATGTAAGTTAAATTTTCATGAATTTACGGATAATTAATCGAAGGTTTAACCGAAATATTAACCTGGGACCAAGGGCCTGAACTGCTTTACATATGCCAAAGTTTTTTGAAGTTCACCTATTCATTTAATATGTGAGATCAAAATAACAATCAGACACTTAACTAAGATCAGATCTGTGTTGGCGGCGTCAAAGAAATTCACGATAACAATAGGTCGATGAGGCTAGAGCCAAGACACAATAAATACATTCACAGCCAAACCAAATCTGCCAAGAAGTTTTTGTGGATGACATTAACTGATGATAATGTAATGAGCATTTAAGGGTAATGACACCTGGAACCTGGATAGCTGGTACATGTGGGCAGTAATCATAGGAAGCGGTCATGCGGGCTGACGGATGACCACAATTTAAAGATCTCTCTTAGAAATCTTTGGATAGCTTCAAGATTATTGTTGAATACGATAACTATGATATGCCAACCACAGTGTTAATCGGCGAACTAATTACGATATGCTATAATCCTTGAATTATTTTTATGATTAATTATAATTAACAGCAACACTGAATGTTACAATTTAGTAATGGCAACACTTCAGTGTCCCGCTGTATTTGATAACTATAAATACTGGCTCCAGGCGTCACGTGACACATTACTGGCAGTGACGCTGGACGTTAAAACTCACCACTGAACCTGTGCATCCAACGATAAGCCTAACACAAGTTTGTATTTCATACCATACAATACGCTAATGTTTCTCAATCATTAACCTTCGATATTTTTATAATATGAAACTACCTTCACACAAGTAAAATATAGAATATGGTTCCTATCATACGAAGAGGCATAGTATTTAAAATACAGATAATTTCCATAGACTCTCCTAATATGAACAGTTATATGTCCACAGACAACTTTTTTTTGTCTTCAGTAATTTCAGTAATTAATATATTGATATATTGTAAGATGAAATATATCCAAGACTTTTGTTTGATGTGATAAAACTCTTTGTGTGAGCCTAGCCATATAGGAATATGATGAAAAATATTTTTACAGTGCCTATAGAAATGTTTTATAATAAAGATATATATATGTAAATCTCCCTGCTTTGTCTCGGCATTCGGTGCTGTTGTCTGGATGTGTTGAATGTCTTGACGCGTTTATTTACGTCCTGTGCGTTGTGTTATTTTAAACGTAAACAAACCGACGCCATCACTCATTGTCTTGTATACTTGAACAGTTGTTTCGGAAGTTCGACATCCTTATAATACAGGGGTCCGCAACAATTATTCTCTAGAGTTTTAGATAATATTCCTATAGCATTTCATATTTAACAGAAATAATTGATTTTAGATTTATTATATGTATTCAGATAATTTTGGTGTGAGAGATAAATAGGAAAATAATATTTTTTTTATATATAAAGGGTTATCAACCCCTGTCTACTCAGTAACAGTGGCCGACGGAAGCCGCACGCGAGCTCCGAATTCGATCGTGTTGAAGTAAGGCTCGGTACATAATGAAATAATTTTCAATATGAAAATAATTAAACAAAAAAAAATTTATAACACCCAAATAATATAGTATTAGAATTAAAAGAATATTTTTTATGTAATTTACTTTATTGGTTATCATTTTGATAGATTATTAGCATACATACTTTTATATCAAAATCATAAACTTAAGTTATATATATATAGTTGGAAGGAAATAATGCCAGAACGTTTTATTAAATAAATAGGTAACAAGCTATACTTATTAAAAGTGTTATAACTCCCAGAGCTTCAAGTGCTGGCAGTCTGCTTCCACCAGGATGTCCTCAGCCATCTGGTGTGGTGTCTATTTGTAGCGAGGAAAGATTGTTTACACTTAACGAGAGATAACCGTGAACTATCGAACTTCTTACCATATTTATAGGAAAAGTGAATGAAAAATTAGAATAGAGCGCT
Organism: Danaus eresimus; assembly: GCA_018231745.1. Classification (NCBI taxonomy): domain Eukaryota; kingdom Metazoa; phylum Arthropoda; class Insecta; order Lepidoptera; family Nymphalidae; genus Danaus; species Danaus eresimus. The sequence goes on from DVQP01003524.1 coordinate 4,779, forward strand.
TAGACGGTTTTGTACCGACTGATAAATCAGGCTCTCGTGTATTATCTTCTCAAGTTTCTCGTAAATCAGATTTAATAGTAGACTACAAGTGTCTAAAACGTGTAGCTAGTTTAACGACTACGTATATCAATTTTATTTATTTGCAAACTTAACATATTTGTCATTACTTAAATATATTACGAAAAATGAGAATCTATTTTTATTCTAAAGTGCTATTATATTCCGGTATTTCTTATTTCAATGCGTCATGCACCTCATAATGGGATTCATAGCAGTCGGCCGCTGCCAAAATATAATGAATCTTTTACAATAGATGTCGCCGCGTGTCGCACACGCGTACCTCGTCAGACACACGAGCCTTGGGGCGCGATGTGTGAAGGGCCGTGAAATGTTTACTTACAGAATGCACAATTAAATAATAATACATTTTTTACGTTTACTATTTTCATATTAAGAATTTTTTAATATACCAGAAATCTGTAAACCCATAACATTATCTGAAACGGAATATAAGAAATGTAATTTTTCGATTGTCTTCGGAAGCTACATTAAATTTGAATATGTGAATTCATGTTTTTAAATTTTATAGCATCAAGAGTATCGGGTTCGTTTCAAAAATTATAGCACGTGTACAAACAAGCCAGTTGGTCCATTCCTTTTGCTATGCAAAAAACGTTGCGAATTAGATGCGGTTTATGTAATGGACATCACCTACCTAATATGTATATTGAAAATCATCTTATATTGCAATTTATACTGATGTATATAAAAAACACACCGTTGACTTGGTGTAAAGAAAACAAAAATACTGGGGCTACTAAAACAATTAATATGACAGTTTTGTTTTAATATCATAGGAATTATAAATTTATATTTATTTCTTTTTATGTACAAATATGTGTTTGGTGTGTGTGTATGTGTGTTCAATTTTAAATTTCTTTTCATGCATTGTATAGCGTCAGGTGAATTCCTGATGTAAACAAATATATTACCTCACACCCGACACTTATAAAGCGTCTTGAATCTGATATGGCACTGTTATCACCGTTATAGTTTATATTAATAAACCATACATAACACTAGATCATAAAAAACTCGTAAAAAAAAACAAAAAAAACCGTGAGCATTTAAACAAATATGTATTTGACAAATAGTGACATTTAAAAAGCGAGTGTGTACAGATAACATATTAAATTGTAACTACTCAGTTATCTGTGATATGACTGTGTATATAATACAAACATTCTAAATCACATGCTATTTAAATATTTACAATACGCAACAGAAACAATAATTTAGAATTAAATTATTAAATTAAAATTTTCCGTGTTTGTGTTAATAAGACTTTTTATATAGCGGTAGGCATACAAAAATTCGGCCAAACTCTTAATGTTAATCAAGTGTTTATAAATCCCTGCAAGTGTGAGAACTGTAATCATTTTGTTTTTCACTTAGCGATCTACTGTTGATGCACGCTTTGGAAGAATTATGACTACCCACGGAATTTGCAGATTTAGTTCTGGATTTTTTACGTATATCATGTATTCTTAATAGAAATAAACGTTGTGATTAGATTCCATAAAGTAAAAATAATCTGTTATTTAATTCTGTAATTCTGTAATTAATCAACTGATGCTATTGAAAGAAATGACAATATTGAGTAATTTGTTATATGAAGTGAATATAACTATCGGATAAGAAACTTCTGACAACTGCGACAAATTTGGTGTGGCCCTTAAATTGTATGTAATTATGGAAAAGAAATTCCGTAACGAAACGACAAGGTGTCCAGTGACTTTAGGTCTATCAGTCAGCTGCTGACGAATCAGGTGCTCAAAATTCGATTGGTGTAAAGGTGTGCGAAGGCAATTCAATAAAAATTTTCAAAACACTGCAACCCGACACCGATCGCCGCCTAATCGCCGGAAACAGACGGCAACATTTTAATTATAAACTAAATAGGTCACTCTATTACATTCGCATTATCTATAGCCATCAAAAACGCACCTTCCCAGCGAATGTCAAATGTCAGTGTGACTGTTGCCATGCTAAAAAATGGGAAGCGTTTTACCCAGCTGGCTGGCAATAACAGCCACGTGCGCGCGAAAAAAATAAAAAATAGGGGGACAAGATGGCGTCCACTCTCATGCACTTGACATTTCCAATTAATTTGCTCGGGACATCTGTGCCGTTAGCAGCTGAACGATCGGCTATTTGGGTACGCGGATTACATTTATACGCATAACGAGACGCGTGCCGCAGACAGCGAGGGCACGTTTTGCCAAATATTGTCGTTTCGTGAGAATCATTTATTACATTATATATACTGGCTCTTAACATTTATCTGCAATTTCATGTGATCGTTTTTAGTACATATATTTTTTCTGATGACTATCTTAACATTACGGTTGAAAGGTGTTTCTTGGGACAGTCAACAAATATATTGTAGCCTGTTTTTCACATTCAACAATAAATAATGTCTTTACTTTTAAGGTTGACATATAGACGTACATAATAATAAATTACTTACAATGAAACAGGATAATTGGTTGGTACTTTTTAATAGTTCAAGCAAGTTTTAAGCCATGAACAACCAGAATTTTATCTCGTAAAACAAAACCTTTAAATTTGATTGCATGTATCGAAACTGTACGAACAGTCAAATTATCATAGTCTGAACAATTTAAATGTTACCAGGTTTCAAATAGTATTTTCCACAACATTAACACATTCCTAAATCAATGTTGCCTTTAATATCAGACAGCGCAAAGTGTAATATAATTAAACGTTAATTGGCGACACTCATCGGCACATCAACAAAGACACGTAAGTGTGAGAGTGAACCATAGCTAACACAACACGTCTTTGATTCTGATTTCACACTGCTCTTGTGTTTTTGGCAACACAGACCATTGTTTGGGCTCGATCGAAATAACGTAAAAAAAAAATTACCTTTATATAGTCATGTCCACATTTGTTTTTTCTACAGCATAATATAGTTGATTAGAAGTAACTTGAGGTTTAGACATTCTATGACATATTTTTCTATTCATTTTCAGAAATTTGATTTAAATTTCATCGTTTACTTAATATAAAACTGCGAATATTTCTTCTCTTAATTATTATCTCACGTCTTCACAAAGCACACAAACTGTGGACAAAACTTGGATGATTTCTAAAATAAATAACAACACAAAATGGCGGCATCGTTTGGATATTAACATTTTATAAGTAATACAGCACACAGAGAGCAGGAAAGGGAAGTTATCAATTAACTTCTATCTATCCGCTGTTCAGCGCTAAACGGCTTACGTCTTACAAGGAGGCATTCATACCGAACTCAACAAACAGTATGCAACGCTGCTTGGAAGATAAAAAAATCTAAAACCTTTCGTATTAAAAAATAATATAAAAAAACATAGCTTCATTCGATATACAAGCTTTCTAGTCTGTGGTGTGATTTACAAAAACATTTAGTTGAATAATGTTGCAGAATATTCTTCATAATGGCTGTCGTTTACAGGTAAGGTACAATGAGGAGAATAATCAAAATCAAATCAAGAAGAACAAAGCCGTGGGAAAAACGAAACAAATGAATATGCATTTAAATCTTTACTCTTCCTCGAATCGGTTGACAGTTATGAAATTGACGGCCGTTGAAGTTTAAAGAAAATATAGTTAGGCTAAAGTTCGCTGTATGGTAGGCTCGGGATATAAAATCCACGATTCTGTTAATCAAGTTATTCTGTGGCAAGTTTATTCGTACGCACGTATACAACCAACATAAAAAACTGACCATAAAGTTTACACTTTTTTTTTGCACAGTTACACAATGACCACACCGCAGGTAGAATGCGTATAAGCGCCGGCGCTGACAGTGACAGATTTGGCGTATTTATGACAGATGTAAAAAAAATAATGTAGGCATTACATTCGAATTTTATTGCTCTATCAGTAATGAGTCTCGTGGGATAGGACCCCTCCTTCACCGCTCACGTCCTCATTGTTAGACAACCCTATATTTTCCTTCGTCACAAATTAAAACGTCAGTGAATTTTCACTTCGAAGTAATTTATCCATACATGCTTCACACTTGTAGATTTTGATTTTTATATACGTTATTTTCTACTAAAAATAAATTCTTGTATTATAAATATAATCACATATTTTATGGCTATCTTGATATCAGTTCTGCTCCGTACTGAACGAACGCTAATTGTATTAAAAGATGATACTTGAGGAATGGCATGGACATAACAGGTGTCATATTAATAAAATATATATACAGTTGATTGTTTTTATAAGTAGTTATCGCAGGTGTTTAGAACTACCCCCAACTTAGCATTAATGGAAGTATAACGGTCGGAATGTAACGCTATTTAGTTATGCATTTCTATTGAGAATATAACGGACAGGTGAAATATTTTAGTTAGTAATATAGGAATAATATATTTAATTCACTGAAAAATTGTCAACTTTTATTAGATTTTAATTAACTTTCACGATTAGATCATCATTATATCGTATACTCGATGATTAAAACTTGTATAAACTAAAATTTACATAAACAAATTCTTTGGTGTATATATTTTTTATATCTTTAGGGAAAGAAACCTCTAACCGTGGAGTCTACAGATTAGGACGGGTCATGTGAACTACACTCGCGGGTCAAAAGCGGTAAACGGTGATATGTCTAGATCTGGTATTTTCGTCACTTCATAAGATAATCTAATCCATTATACATTTCTATAAATTATTCTTAACTTGAGATTCTAAAATTTCTGCATTGCTATGAAATTTTGTAAGTAATCTTGTTCTCCATACGACTGTCATTAAATCAAAGAATGTAAATAAGCCAAAGTCAGTTTCTGTTCCGAAGTTGTTTCCTCATTTCACCCATGCACCACTTCACGTCTCAAATTGGGAATCGGGACAGTAAGAGAATGTCTAACATTCCTCTCTTTCGTTTGATTTCTGTGCATTGATTGCTATAAAAACAATACTCACGGAATGATATAACATAAATGTTAATCCTCGCATTTATAGTTCGTATTAAAAATCAAACAATGCACGAGTATTTTTAATGGCTTTAAAGGCGCCAGAATTATCAATGGTCAGTCACACTCGGAGCGCCGCACTAAAAAACTTTTTTCATACATTTTGCACCTGCACAATACAAAACCGAAAACTTTTGTAAACTGTTGTGACAGCGGCGCTCTTTGGTTTTGGTTAACGGCGATAGGTTTTATGACGCTCTCGAGATGCTAACAATTACACGCATATTTTGTTATCTCTATGTTTCAATACTACAGGCCTTTTCAACAATTCTCTCAGAATCGTTTTGCTTTAATAGCATAGCTACAATATTATCAGTAGATTACAATCTAATTTGTTCGAGTGTGAACTGTGTTGTGGCCAACATTATCCGTACGATTGTGATCGCGGGAGGTTGTACAAATGATATCTGAATATATCTGTGTCCGAGCAATCATCGGGCTGAGATCTGTATCACGCCCACTTAAATGTTACTTTAGAAGCTTTACCAAGACGTTTTCTATTCGACACGACAAGCGTCAAGTGTAGCTTATGGAGTCTTACGTTTTGTTATATGAGATGTACGTAGTTTTAGACAGCTATTTCGATACGTAGCAATTTCAATAATTTTAGGCTTTGTTATGATTAACGTGCTCTAAAACATAAGGGTTTCGAACTACTGTCAGTGTTTAGTCGAAGCCATAGCGAAGTGAGTCAGAGGTTTCAAACAAATGGTCATTATGAAAGAATTCAGTAATCGGCAGCCGCCCGCAAGACAATCTCAAAAGTTTTTAAACGGATTCGTTTCCATTACAATTTGATTTGGAATGTGGATCTCAGAACGGGAAACACGTGGGAAATATCTTACATTGGCACAATACGTTATTAAGGATT
>DVQP01003525.1:0-10705 GCA_018231745.1 Danaus eresimus
TTTCATATCACATTTATAGTATTATCACGTAAAAACACGACAAATTTATCTGAATTCAATTGGTTAGTGATAAATATTTAATCACAACATTATTATTACAAAACATTAATACATTTATCAGATTAGTACAATTATCGTATAATATAAAATTTTATTTAGTTTGCAAGCATAGTCTATAAGGATGTTTGTTCTAAAAATATTATCAGTTTTAGCAACGGCATTCTATGTCTACGGTGAGACATTAAGATTGGAATACTCAACAAGTTAAGTTTTAACTTCATTAAAAGCACACAATAACGTACTTGTATATATTGTTTATTTGACGCAGCTCAATTCGGAGATCACAAACAAGATTTCGGGTATGTGACTGTTAGAGATGGCGCACACATGTTCTATTGGATGTACTACACCACAGCTAATGTGTCAAACTACACTGAGAGACCTCTCATCGTCTGGCTGCAAGGAGGACCCGGTGGTTCCTCTACAGGCATTGGTAACTTCGAAATACTTGGTCCACTTGATGAGAATTTGCAAGAAAGAAACTACACTTGGGTAAAAAGTATTTCTTTTATATTCAATTATTATTAGGTTTTTAACGAAATATTTTTTTATTTCACTATGTTTCTAGGTGAACAATTTTAATGTCATCTTCGTCGATAACCCCGTTGGTACAGGTTTCAGCTACGTCGATGATCCTATTTATCTGACAACCACAAATGATCAAATAGGTACCGTTACGATACAATTTTGTATGAAAGACTTAAATTAAATATCCTGAAATAAATGAAGTTAACACATCCATTAACATTACAGCCATCGACTTTGTAGAATTGATGAAAGGGTTTTATCGATCTAATCCTGAGTTCGAAGAAGTGCCACTTTATATTTACGGACAATCATATGGCGGGAAGATGGCGATTGACATGGGTATCCGAATGCGTGAGGTACTAATCACATGAATAATCAAATTACATATATAAACGAGCTACTGCCCGCGACTCTGTGTGCGTAAAAAAACACTGAAAACTCTTTTAACTGGCGGACCCCATCGCGCGTGATGCGTTTAAGTTCGGAAACAGGATTTTGGATCGAGATAAAAAAATAGCCTAAGTAACTCCTTATCACATAAGCTACCTGTTAATAAAAGTCCTGTCAAAATCAATCCAGCCATTGTTGATATTATCTAGAACAAACAGACAGACAGAAAAAAAAATGTAAAAATGTTATTTTGGTTAATGCAGCCGATATATAATTATAAGCATGTAGTAAAAAATGGTCACTTCACTATTACAAACAGACATTATAATTTTATTTATATATGTCTATAGATTATTGTTATACGTGTTTATATGTGAGCGTTACCTGTAAGTAGCTTGTACATTACCCCGACTCAGAAAATTTATACAAAGGACGTTACTCTTTATATAAATATGTATGAATGAAATATATAACAAACTACATGATTTTGTAGTGGTTCAAAGCATTACTTTTTTATATTGTTATACTAAAGTTTTCTTTAATATATGTATATACAAACTGCTATGTAAGTAATTTGTTAAATATGTTTTACATATATATATTGTTTTTTAATGCTTGAATCAAATGTCTTCAACAGTTACAACACATAAAACTTTCAACATATTCGTTAACTTATGTATATGAACAATCTTACGTTACAATATGATTTACATTTTGGTAATAATTTTTTTATGTCAAATAAAATTAGATTTCAATCAAAGCTACAAAATTTGGTACACGCGTATATTACATATATAGTAATTGCAATTATTTTCATAGGCTGAAATAGCTGGAACGATAAGATCGAATTTAAGAGGAATAGCTATGGGCAATGCTTGGATAAGTCCAGTAGATTCCACTCTCACTTGGGGACCGCTGCTGCTAGCTGCTGGTCTGGTTGACCCAACTGGATATGAACAAATACAAAAATCTGCACGAGAAACTGAACGGTTATTCAACGAGGGATTATATTTAAGTTCCACTGGTCAATGGTCGGCGACCCAAAGGGCTGTTTTCCAAGCAACAACTACAGTGGATTTCTACAATATATTAACTAAAAATCCAGTGGCCCAGACCTTTGATAATGGTAAGAAAATTTTGTTGGAAAAAACGACTATTTAACTACAAACAAATGGTAATAGTTTTTTTTTTCTTTAAGAATTAGAAAAACTTATGCTGCCAGATAGTTTTTATGGAACATCAAGAAGATCAAGAAACACTCTAGATATCTTAATGAACACGAGAGTGAAACAAGCTCTTCGAATCCCTGCCAATGTCACCTGGAGTGCGTTGTCAAACAGTGTATTTGACGCTCTCCGGACGGATTTTATGAAACCGGTAACCGAAAGTAGTAAGTATAAAAATATAAGAGAACATGTTGTTTGATTTATTTCATTTCATTACTTTATATCGTTTCGTTTCGTTTCATTTCTTTTCATTTCGTTCCGTTCCGTTCCGTTTCGTTTCATTTCATTTCGTTTCGTTTTATTTCGTTTTATTAAAAAAATATTTTGAACAGAAAAAACAAACATATATTTATACTAGATATAAAATCTGATATGATATATATGAGATCTTAGATTTTCGCGTAGTAAATCCGTAAAAATCGCGTAATAAATCCGAAATATTTTAGTTTCATGATATATATGATCCAAATATAAATACTATTAAAAATCTTTAATTTGGCAAAAAATTTTTGTTTGAGATATACATCAATTCATGAAAATTATTATTAATAAAATACTTCAATAAACCTTATAATTGTGTCGATAGTAACGAATTTGAAACTTGTGTAAATGACTAAATGAGTCGGTTTTTATACATTTTAGAGGTTTTAATCAAAAATTCTTGATCTCTATTCTCGTCTGGTTTTATAGATATTATTTTTTGGTCTTACTGGACACATTTAATCATATTTGTAACACACAAACATCAGAAACAGGAAACAGCATTATTTTTGTTGACTTTTACAAAGAAGTTGAAATTATGAAATATTTAATTTACAGTCGAGAAGCTTCTGAACGAAACGGACATTATTATCACAAAGTACAATGGAAATCTCGACCTCATTTGTAGTACCACAGGTAAGTAAAGTTTATAAGGGCTATATTAATTATATATATATTAAAACAATCTAACTGGATCAAAAATACTGTCTCAAATTCATTCAAAACTATTTTGAATATAAGCTCATTTGCTAATTTTCAGACATACAAATATTTAAATTATTTGTACTTTTACTGACATTTATAATGTTTAAAATGTTTTTTCGGAACACAATTTATGTTCTTGGCACTAAACAATTAGGGGAAATGTGGGGTGAATTGCATATCCTATATAAATTTTAATTGTCTAGGTCAAATCTTATGGGTGGATCGTCTTCGCTGGCATGGAGCTGAAGAATACAAAAACGCTACTCGCCATCCCATCTGGATGAACAATAAACTGGAAGGATACTACAAATCATACGGAAACTTTAGATTCTTCTGGATAAATCTAGCCGGACACAGTGTAAAATAAATTGACATAGAAAACATTAGAAAATTAACATTTAAATTATCCTCGATATCTATATATGGTTTTTGTATATATCATACTTATTAGATTACATCAACATACACATAAACTAATAAACAAAACAAAATTGAGTAATACCAATGTTATATTGCTTCCTATTGGAATCCAATTCTGAACCAATATAGAAATCAAAACCTAATAGTTTTGTTTGATACACTCATACTTAACATATATAGTTATATTTATTTTATACATATGTAGATTATTATTATGATTGATACATGTATTGTAAATAAAAAAAGGATATGTAATCCATGAATAAATTACAGTATCTAATCATAACTAACGTTGCAGGTCCCGAGAGACAATCCCGCGGGAAGCAGCGCCTTCCTACGTGACATGACTTCATTTGGTTAAAATAAATTACACTATCATAATTATTAAAACCGTTATAAATATAAATAAAGCTTTTTTCCTTTTCTTTTATAATTAAAACATCTATCAATGTTAACATAAAAAATGGTTATTTAAGTTCTTTATTTAATCATATTGTATTGATCATTATAAAGAAGGGAAACATTAAACTGGCTCGGTGCTGCATAATGGATATGTCTCTCATTGTGAATTCATAATGAACTTGATATCTGATAAGAACTCAACCAGCTACTACTCAAACTAATTAAGCTTTACTGAAACCACAATTTCCAATTTGTTTCATAATTATCGTTTTTCGATACAATTACACTTATTAATAGGCATAAAAGGCTTTTGATATATAACCATGTCTGTGTGATGGGTTCTAATATATTAAACGCTTTACTCTGTTATCATCAGTATGACGTCAATTTTATTTTATTATTCACGACTAAATTATAAAAACATGAGACGATAACAAACATAGTAATATCTTTAACAACGTATCCTTATATTTCGCTGAATCCCATCCAACCGTAGTTGTTCTAGGTAATGAAAAACATTTGCTTTACAATGTAACATTATATTATAAATCTAAAACAAGCTGTGATTATACTATCTTCATCTGGTATCGTATTTATAACATTCAAACAGGAAACAGCTTGATACGTATAAACTTCTAATTATTATAAGCATATAATCATAATACAATTTTCTTTACATAAACTAAGCTTTGGGTCTTGCATCAATATTGTACTAAAATTAAAAACACAGTTTGTACTTCATTGGTTATTAACTGAAACTTTGTATACATTTTAAAAGGCATTCTTTTAGGTTACTCTTCAAAACACATGCAAAATTATTTGTTTTTATTAAAACTTGATGAAACGCTTCCATAACATGATTTTCAGATCTAAATTTTTGACTATTACAGCGGTCAGCTTGGGACAGATATAAAATGATTTCTTTGGAGACAAAAAACAATTATGGCCATTTTCATTGCACACTCATTTAGATAAGGTCTATCTTTAAACTTAAGCCATTAATAATATCTTTCCACGTGCACAAACTTTTTATTTGTCGTTGACTTATTTTACTAAGAAATTATAACTACTTAAGCTTAAAGCGTACTATGTCAATACATTTTCATACTATTTTCCATTCCCTTCACGTCGCCTTTTCAGCGTTTTCTCTCTGATCCCACGTCCACACAAATCTTACATATTAAAGTTATAATTTTCTCTTACATATATTGCTTTCCTGCTTCAAAGCACATAATTTTGAAGTTTCAAATACTAAACCGACCCCGAATTGTTGCTCATTATAACCAACAATCCTTATTTTTGTATATTTGTTTTTTTAATACGCATATATAAAAAGAAATATATTAACATGAAAAAATAAATAAAAGAGACAAAAACTATAAAGATGATTCAAATAAATCTCTTTTGCTAAATAATCAAATAGCTATTACTATTTTTTTTTTTATTAAAATACAAATTTACAGCCCAATAACATTTATACTCATTAAATATAATTGACATCATTTGCAGTAAGTATAAATAAACTAATTACAAAAATTTATTAACGATAAAAATATCTCAAAATATTGTGTAATTATTTTGAATTAAGATTATCTACAAGTGTTAATATTAAAAATATTGATAAAAGTTAATAATCTTATCAAAAAAAAAATTGGTTCACAGTTCGACGTGAATTTGGAAGTCAATTAAGAGTCATGCGTAAAGTAACTATTTTTATTTTAGTTGCAATAGGTCTTGTTGCTGCTGCTGGGCTTGGCGTTCTGATTTGGTGGTTAGTGACCTCTGACGAACCGCCCTATGAAATAATAGGTAAGTTTTTTCCCGTCCTAATTCTATAAGCTCCGAATGTGTCTTAAATTTACTATTATGGACACTGTAAATATCGGTTGTTACGCCAAAGAAACCGTTAATAAAAAGAAAATTAAATTAGGTCTTATTATTGTTAGATCTTTTATAATTATTTATGATAAAAAGTAGCCTACTTTACGATGACTGTGATACATTCTCGTTTATATTACTTAATACATCAAAGCGAGAACTTCTTAATGTGGAAAAATACCTTACCATCGTCAATTTATCATTCGATATGACAATGTTAATAAATTACATAGCAGATTTTTTTGCCTATATTTGCAAACATCAAAGCAAACGAACATTATAAGTAAAGTATTAATATTCGGACAAAAACACATTTAATTTGGCAGAATTGAAGGGAGAAAAAATAGGCAATGTCAGCTATGCGGCAGCATTCACAAGAATACGTGGCAAAGGTGATATCTTCTGGTGGTTCTACCCAACTCTTGCCGAGACCCCAACTAGAAGACCTTTGTTGTTATGGATCCATGGCGTCACAGGACTCCCACCAAGCTTCCTCGCCAACTTCGGCATGTTCGGACCATACGACGTGCATCTCAATAAGAGAAATGATTCGCTGGTTAGTACTTAGTTTGTTTGTTAAGTTATATAAAGACGTACTCTTTGAAGATAGCTGCTTCTCATGAAGGAATGTTCTTTATCTAGAAAGCCTAAACTCGTATTTAGAAATATTATTTCATATAATTGTTTCCACATAACACATTTGTGGGAAATGCTCAATCACAACTGATAAATTATATGAATTCAGTATTATTTATGCTGACCCGTGAATTAAAAATGTTTAATCTTTGGTTTAACATTAGGTATGAATTGTAAAACTAAGTTAAATAAAAGTATTTTTTGGTTTTCCTTCGGCCTTTCATAGCTAACATAATAAGCACACGAAACATGATTTAACAATAAATGAATATCTAGAAAAAATGTATGTCCAAAATCATTATTATATTTTAAGTATCACATATGTATTTAACAGATTTTCATCAGCTCTTTACTTGCATAAACAAATAGCTGTTTCGGATAAATATTGTTTCAATCTATATAATTACTCTAATTATTTTTGGAACAAGTGATGCGATTGCAAATGATTAATATGTTAAATGGTTATTCACAATTAATTAGTTAAATAAAATTATCAAATTCGTTTGAAATTTTTATATTACCTTTCGTTTTTATATTTAATTGTCTTAACAAACATTGCGGACAAATAATGGAACAAACAGATAAATGCAAATGTACAAAATGTATCGTAATATAATGTTACAGGTAAATGACTATAATCTACTTTTTGTCGATGCCTCCATTGGGACCGGCTTCAGTACACCCGAATCAGAAGATAAAGATCTCCCAGGTTTAGATGAAAATGGTAAATCTATGACATTCCATATAATTAAATTAGTTTTATTTAAATAATTTACGTCATTTATAATATTTTAGTTGAGAATTTGTGGAGAATGCTTCAATCATTTTACGATGTACACAATGAATACAGGGAATCTCCTATTTACTTATGTAGTATGGGAGACGGGTCGCAATTAGTGATCCCTTTAGTTACAAAGTTAGCTAAGGTTGGTGTAACAGTTTTTTATAAAATAAATTTAATATAACGAATCTTATAAATATAAACAATATATTTTCAGGAAGATAATATGTCTGTTCAAATAAAAGGAATTATTTTAGGCAATCCACTTATTTCACCAGCTTTAGCGCTTACAAAACTTGGATATTATTTAGAGGAACTCGCTTACATCGATGGAAGAGGTCGGACAGAAATTGAAAGTTTCTCAAACCTTACGTACTCGCTTGTTCAATCAGAATCTTTTGACCGGGCGTTTGATCAGTTTTCGTCTGTAGACAATATTGTTAACGAGAACGCCGGTGCCGTTAGCGTCAATTTAAACTATATCGTCGAAAAACTTACACGCGAAACAAATAGAGGTACGTAAGGAACAAATAACTGGGTTAATATGAACGAATTTCGTATATTTCATTTAATTGTCTGCTTATATTTATTCAAGATTACTTTGGACAGAACAATTACGTAAACAGAATACTTGATTTAAGTCAAAACGCTTCAGTCTTTATGGAAACTGTAGTGAGACCAGCCCTAGGTATCTCAAATGAGATAAGATACGACGGGCAACGGGAAAAAGCTATTCAAGCGTTTAAGAGCTCTTATATGAAACCTATTGTTCATGCAGGTATACAGCTTGTTTCTAACATATAATATAAATGGTTTGTCAATCGCTAATATGTATAGATTTTAAAGTTAAGACATAAAACTATGTATAAATATGATAAAAACTCCAAATATTTCTTTTGTAACATCAACTGTAATGTTTTCTGTTTAAAATAGTATAAATAAAACTTTACTACGAATTAGCGTATCTATGTACGTTCTTCGTCTATCCGTTGTTCGATATTTAATTTAAACTGTACATGAAGGTTATATAGTTAGTTATATTTTTTTATTAATTTTCAGTTGAGCACATTCTCAATGAAACGAATGTGAATGTTACCATTTATAACGGCAATATGGATGCGATTTCTAACACTCCAGGTAATTCTTTGTTAGTCCACAGCCTTAATTAATTATTCCATTCTCATGATTGAACTAAAATAAAAACTAAATTAGAAATATCGTAACATAATATTGATACATTATTTAATAATGTATGTAAGTTATAATTATTTGCTATAACTTAAAATATAAAATGAATACATAACATTTTTTGTTCCCTTTTCCAAAGATTGCGAGCTGCAATAGAGTGGCTTGCATTTCCCAAAGGAGCTTGAAAATGAGATTTTAGAAGACATCGAAAATAAACAAAATTGTAGCAATGTTCAATTTAATCAAAATATGTTTAATTCAGGTCAATGGGAGTGGATCCGAAATCTGAATTGGCAGGGTCAAGAAGAATTCCTAAATCAGACAAGACGGCCGATGGTATTGAACGGTTTGCTGGAAGGTTATTCTAGAATAACTGATAAACTTCGATTCTATTGGATTAACGTAGCTGGACTCATGGTAAGGCAGTAATAATAAGTCCTTTAGAATAAAAAAGAACATGCAACGAAAAATTATGACATTTCGGTTGTGGGTAAAAAACAAATGAAATGGTCCGTAAACTTCTTGCATTTTGTATTAATAAATTAACAAGAGTTTAATATCAATAATTATATTTTATAATATTAAAACTATTCGTAATGCTAATTTTGTAAAAAAATAAAGTATCAGTCGTGAATAAAAAAACCGGAATGTCTATTTTACATTGTTAACGACATATTAACGAAAACTTATTATCATTTTCTTAATTCACAAATAATACTTTCCCCGCTATACTTTTATTTGAATCCACTTCAAAAAAATAATAATACACGCATATTTTTCTCACTAAATATTTATTTAATCTTTTCCTATTCTGAAACCATTCGGAACTATATTGAATTATTATTTAAAATACTTTATAAATTTACAGCGTTCAATTCGTAAGTATTAAGTGCTCTCATATTAAATTTCTCCTTGCTTTCTCACCTCTAGATTTTCGCTCAGGTGACTTTTATAATGTATAAAAGGATTCTATTATTTTAAAATTAAATTCGTTACTCGAGTAGTGAATACTTCAGTCGGAAAATTAAAAAAAATCACAAATGCACGAAGCAATCTTCTTAGTGTCTACTGAATTGTACGTGACTTTGGCGGAACGTAGAGTTCACAGTTTGGTACGAAAACAATAGTCAAAGAATAGAGTCGTACATAGAGGCTTTCGCGTTTTGTTTTTATAATTTTAGTTAAAGACTATAGAGTATAATATGCGGCATACAACGAAAATGTTTACTAAATAAAAATTTATGACAGTTATTTTAAAAAATATAACTGTATATGTATTATAAAATAAATTAGTATTATAAATTTAATTCGACAACACTTATGTAAGTTCTTAACATATAAATACTTTTTTCAGGTTCCACTGGAAAATCCTGTCGCTTTTAAGTCACTTTTGCATTTTGTAACGTCGTGAATCTTTTGCTTTTAAAATAAATATATTATTCACAATAAAATTTTATTACTTTTATTTTCGCTTACATTTAAGTATATTAAAAAAAACATATTTTATAAGTTCTTCTAACCAACTACAAACTTCTTTAATGATAATCGATAACTATTCTTAATTTTAAGTAAGTGAATGCAATAAATCTTTATCTTTTTAATAAACCGTGTATTGGTTGAATGCAATTTACTAAAAATCTAAAAAAAAATAGCAACATTAACAAAATTTTATTTTAAACTATTGAATAAATTGTACTTGTTTCACTAGGATATGAAAGTAACATACTTTTCTTCTTATTTCAATCGAGTATTTATAAAGCACCGCTTGAAATATTAAAGGCTATCCACATTGTAATGGGCTCATTATGCTCAAGTTAATGGTTGACATTAGGGATGTTAGAAAGTTCTGTAATTGTAACCGAAACTATCGCATATCCGAAATAAAGTTCTATGTTTAACCGCAAGCGGATCAAACATAAAAGCTTAAAATAATTAAAGCTAAAGGATAAAAGCGAAGTATTAAATGTAAATAAAATATGTCGTGACAGATTTGCCAACGGTAAAAATTTTAATTCTAATTAGGTGTAAAATGAAAACTAGAATCTTATATTTATTACAGAAATTAGAAATCTTTTCATCCAGATTAAAAAAAATAAAATATATTTTTAATCTGTATTGATTATAACAATAAAACATATTAAAGAATAATTATAAAAAATTGTGACTATGATTTTGTTAATGCATTTGACAGCTTGCTCTTTAATATGGCAACAATTAATTACTAGTTCAA
>DVQP01003526.1:0-10705 GCA_018231745.1 Danaus eresimus
AGACTCGGCCTGGACAGGCCCCTACTCACTAAAACCACTGCGAAAGCCATCGGCCACTATGTTGGTGCACCCCGGATCTGTCAGCGACCGTGACACCCAATATCTTGGCAAATCATGGTATCAAGTAAATTATTCTAAAAAGACGAAAAATTTATTTCCTCCCCAAAATATTATAAATATTTATATGTTTTATAATAACACTACTCTTTACAAACTCACCTTTTTTTTCTAGACCTTATTATAAATGAATAATAAAATATGCCTTATAAAATAGACTTTTCTTACAATAAGAGTCATATTTGCTATGTTAGTTTTTCACCTTTTGTTAATAATAAATACCTCTTACTTTTTGTTTTACTTTTTTCTTTTTGCATGCCTTTGTATATAACGGTCCCGATAGTTTTTTTTTTTTTTCGTTGAAAATGTATGCCATAGAATTAAATCTCCAATGGATCAGTAGATTAATATCATTTAAGACATCATTTCAGCATCCTCGTATACTGGATGTAAACTCAATTTTTTTTTCTTTAGCTCTATACTATTATGTCCACAAGAACTACTTAAGCCATTTTGGACATCATAGACAACACGACATATTCACCCATATCCCCGAAAAAATTTTTTGGAATTCAGAAGACATCGCAAGATTGAAGAGCATCGTCTTCAATCCAAATGTCTCTAAGCTTACATATCTTGGATAATGTCATAGTGTCTATAAATCACAACATCCACAACATGATCGGAAGTTTTATACTTTAATTTCCTTTATTAAACTTACATTTACTGAGAAAATTGTGCCCCGTGAGCTTAAACCTAAAAGCCACAATATAACAATAAAACATCTCGAAGAGATATCGTCAATGAAAATCTCTTTTTACATAGCTTCTACTATGCCCTCGTTTTATTGTTTCTTTTATCGGAGATGTTATTATTATGGTAAGTGATTTACTAACGATGCTATCGTTGGGAAATATGCATTTTGACAGATTCTTGACTGATATTTATACAAACATGACATGATTATAGAACCTCTCACCACTATGAGTACAGAGGAAAGCAGCTCTAATGTCGAGAACTTTGATTTAAGATTCAAATAATTTATAATTTTATCTAAGTTAAAGAATCCGGTAATAATATATATTTTTTTAAAGTGGTTTACTCTATACTCGTGAGTTATTAGACTAATAAAACCACTGCTAAAATATTGCTTAATAACTCTTGGCATTAACAAGCCAAGTTTAAGTTTGTCTTACTTACTTACTTAAAGAATTTAAAAGCTTATAAAACATGGATTAAGTAAGGAACATAAGTTTAAATTAACTTGTACGAACTGAGACGTGCTAATGTAGAGCTGTTCATTTAAGGGACACGTCAACTCTGCGAAGTATGCTCATAACGAACACCAAAATTATTGCTTATTTAAAATCATGAAATAGTCGTCAAATTAAATGAACATTCCCGAAAAAATCATTGCCATATTAAAATTTTTGTCTATCATAATATTTGTCTATGGAAGGTGTGTCTTATAAGTTCTAATAATTACTTATAATTCGAGCAAAGTACGAAACGCAACTATCTTGTGTTTGGTCATGGAAAAAGCAGGATAATAGGACCAGTGCTTCGCTGACGGATAGCCACCCAACTATATATAGTCTTAGGGACGCTTAAAGAACCGAATAAGAGAACCCAAAGGCGACCTCTGGCCGGGGTTTGGGCGTCCCCGTAGTCTTCATATCGAGACCACACTGGTACAATGAATCTGTATTGTTGAGTAATAAAGCCAAGACCGCCTTTAACTTCCATCCTTAGTTTTTATTTTTCACTGTATGAAAAATAAAAAGTTCCAAAAAAGTGAGTTTAGACAGTGTGTGCACTTTCTCTATTTTTAAGGGCATCACTAAAATTAAAGTTCTTTACAGTAATCTCTTAGCCGTCTACCATCACCTAGAGACTAATAGCCGCACTTGCTTGTTTTAACAGAGAAAATAATAACGTAAAATAAGAGCCTCAGAAATCGAATAATAGCGGACATCGTTAAAAAATATATACACCTACAAGAATCTATTCCCAATTAATTTATTGTATCAAAATAATGTTCAATCGTCCAAATTAAAATATTTTCTAGAAATACATAGGCAATGCTTGAAATTGTTTGAAATGTGTACTTCTACTTTAGGTACTTGAACGGTTACAATGCTAATTTGGTTATACGATAAACAGTCATTATCATAACAAAATTAAAGCAAAAGTTAATAAAAAAAGAATTTCAATTGGGTCCGTCAAAATGTACTTTATTAAAACTGTTTGGAAGAATATATAAAAAACAATGATTTATCTCTGTACAGGAATTTAAAGTAATTACCTATTTTATAACTTACTATTATTAAATTTTTAACTTGCTATAGAAATTATAATTACATTTTAAAATATACAAAAAAAAACGTAGTATGAACGTAATTATCAATAAATGTTAAATAGCATCATCACAGTTTTATAATATCATAAGTTTCAGCTATCATAAGTTTTATAATATCATAATCCCAATCCACATTTGACAGAATTTCTGCATTGATGAAGTTGCCGCATTGTTCCACTTGTATTAACTTAAAGTTTTATTCATATTTCAGAACGTAGTTAAGAAGTTCGAGCGTGTTTGGATAGACGTGAATATTCAGTGAGGTAAGCTGATTTAATAATGACAACGTCTTTTGTTATTATTAATTATTTTTTAATCTTCAACTCCATCCTTATCTACCGGCAAAAGTCACGATAATATTATAACAAAACAGAAAATAGTTATTTCAATTATATTATTAATGACTATGACCACTCCTGACCCACTTTAATCGCAATCGACTCCTGTTCGTTAATTTATCAAGGTGCCTAATTATTCGTGGCTAATGTGATACTTGCTCTCCGGCCTTACCTTAATTACTTTCAGGACTAATCGCCAAATGTGTGGAATGCATGTTAATGTTACCTATGTACGAGTAAATCCACGACAACACTTCAATAGTATTTATATAAATATTTTTCACAGTTTTATTTTGTTTTGGACGTTCGGTCTCCATTCATTTATGTGAATTGTAAAAATAATTATATAAATAGTCTCCAAGCCTGTAAATTAACGTAAAGCTTTTTGTTCAGGATGTTGTCTGAGTTAGAATTAGTAGTTCGAGTTAGAAACCCGACATCTAATTAGAATATTCTAACACCTGGTGTGCTTGTTTGGTTCCAATCTAAAAATACTGAGTTCATTGGCTTACTCTGTATAAAAAAAAGATTTAGAATAAAGAAGTCACAGTACTGTCGTGTCTATGGTATATACCAAAAACTAATAAGTAAACTCAATAAGTTCTGTAGAAGCATTTAACATTCTTCATTACTCAATTCATATCAGTAAAGGTGTTGCTATATTCTATAAAATCAATTACAAATCCAACTGTGTTTTGCGCTCAAACAATAGAGATTTTACATTTAATTAAATAATCGAATAGAAATCAAATTTCACACGTGCTGTTTGAAATAATATTAGATTAAACGTAGTATAATAAACAATATATGTAATCTGTTTTGTGTAATACTGAAGCCATTGTTTATAGAATTTATAATTAGCAATTTTAAAATCTACGTGTTAATTATTGATAAAAAAAAACTCTAATAATGTTTAAGAAATGTGTAAATAAAATTAAAATTAGTTTACACTGCTTCTCGGGGACTGTCGCGTTCTGCATTTTATAAAGACCTGTAACAAAGGAAATTTGTGGCTTGAAAATATTTAATAAAATAGGCACAAAAACAACAGAATCTGAGAACACAAGTAATTTTTTGATTCCTTTAAGAACTTCTGCTTCAGATAATTTTGTATTCTTTCATTAAACTTTTGTCACTCTCTCGAATAAACTATCCTATATACTTCAAGCAAGCTGAGCCTTGATTTGAAGCAAGTGCTTCTCGACTGTACCCAGCCTACGACGTATTTGAGATACTCAATTACCTTTCAAACAACGTCCCTAGATATAGTGAGATTAATATAAAAATAATTTAGTACGATAGAAAGTATTACTCAATAAACTAGCGGGATATTGTTATGTAATTAATTATTTTTTTTTTAGTTTTAAACAATCGTGCAAAATGTTTTAGTAATCTTTTTTTATATTATATAAGTATTATAGTGTTTTATTTGTATTTTGCAATAAAATTATAAAATCTAAATCTTCAGAATCTTTTATGTTTAATTCTGCCATTATGATTTTTAGAAAAAAATATTTCTTTCTTGTAAAACATATTTTCTGTCTACATGATATTTTAGTATAAAAAAACTATGCTCTTTTAGAAGTTCATAGAAATTAATAATGACGTAGATAGTATATAAGGATGAAGTAACAGTCTGAAGAAGCTTTTTCGAGAACCGGTATGTATGTAAGTCGACATGAGTGTTTGGGTTTCGTTCTCAACAATCATATTAACTGTCTGATATTTGTTCAAGAGGTTCTTAACACATTATCTGCTTAAACTATATTAAATGTTTTGGAAAATGACGATTGGTACACATTGAAATAAATAAGCCAAAATAGAACTTTGACAGCAGCGAAATACCGTAAATAGCTTATTCTATTTAGTGTAATGTGTCAAGAACCTTCGAGTCATGTTACTTTTGCCACAGCAACTATTCCTAATCAACATTGGTTTAATGTTACAAAATGATTTGTCTTTATAAACTTTGACAAATGATGTGTAGTTTTCTAAAAGAATCTTAATACTTTGGCTTTTTTATTTGTATTTAAAATCTAACATATTTCGTTTACATCTTTTCATTAATTTGAGATAATAATAATTTTACTGATGAATTCATTATGGTATTCTAGTATTAAGAGCAATTACGTTATATAAACTCAAAATTACAGTATGAAATGGATAAGAAAGTTATGTATGACCGAAAAAAGTAAATTACTTTTTTGCAAAAAGAAGCCAATAACCAGAACACCACCAATGACAAAAGAGGATACCCAGTGTTAAAAGGCTTAGAAATATGGCTATAAAACCGTAGGTATGTAGTCCTTATATCTTCCACGTAGGACAACAATCTTTATGAAAATAATATAACAATACTTACTGTTTGTAAGTTATTTAATAAAATATATCTATAAACTCATTGTCGAAAAGAACAAAAAGCCTAATTAAAATTCATTTTTATCATGAAGACGAAACGCAGATACCCACTGTATCAGAAAAAAAAAAAAAATTACCGCTCAGAATTCTTAGTTGTGCTTACATCCCAACTAACTTTTTCTTATTTTCTTGGGATCTCATGTGTCGTTAAATAAATATGCCGTCATCTTCCTTGGCCGATATATTATGAAAATGGACTACTATTATTTTTTTAGAATTGAATGATGCAAAAACATTATAGCTTCTGTTATTACTTACAATAATGAATAGCATTATATAAGGTACTTTTCATTGCCAGCTGGAGGTTCGAGGGAAATTTATTTAGACGTAAACCTACATATATTATAATAAAAAATTCATAACTTAAACTTATCACTTATGTCTGAGACTATGTCATTGTCCCAACGGTATTACAACAATGGCTTCTCATTTTCTGCGTTGCATTAGAATTTTCTAACCAGAAAATTCCTAATGCGACACGGACAAGTACTTTTTTCACTTAGTCAGCAACGTCACTCGCTTTAAAATACTGTACCTTGACAAGGGGGGTTGCCTCGGCGACGTTCCTAAATTTTTTTCATAAATTTTGCTTAAGTAACAATAACATATCTCTGCGTCAATATAAATCTTTTTGAACTTAATTTTTTTTCGTTGGTAAACTCATAAAACTTAAACTTGAATTGTTCTGAAAAGTGTTTATGTTTATGTATTTTCAAAAGTCATTTCATGTTTCCTTACCAATAATTTTAGAATTTTTCTATATTATTAAATCACAGATATGTTTATCAAACTTTATATAACTCTGTATACATATACACATATATCAACACGTAGACATAGACACATATACGTAAATACACATATGTACATTTAAACACATTTCAGAAGTATTTGATTTACAACAATATAAAGAAACTCTAGGGAATAGGGGCCCCCAAAACCTACATCTGAGTCGCAAGACCCAGGCACTCTTGAAGCTCGTCTCCCTGCAACACGATGGGTCCAGCACCCGCACTGTGAATCCATTATTTAATGGAATTACTGCTGCTGCTGCTGAGAGGTTTCGTCTCCATCTTGCGATGTTGTTCAAATTAATACAATATAATCTCTTAAAATAAATAATAAATCTCTTAATATATTATACAATTCTGAGTTTTTTTATTTTTAAATTTTTTACTCCTAACAAATGATCAAAATGCCAATGAATTTATCATCAATATGGCTTATCCGCCATCTTTATCTGGAATTAGTATTGAAAAGGGCGACAATTACCCTCTAACTTTTTTTCGTAAAACTCTGACATAGGAAAATATATTTAAAGTGGGAGAGAAAGAAAAAAATCTTTATTAAAACTACGAAAAGTACTCAACTAAATCGTTAATAAAAATTAGACAAATAGTGATTAATAATTTTTATTAGAAATTCGACTATTATAAAAATAAATTTAAGTAGTAATTCATGAAAAAACTTACATCACGACTTTTTAAGCTGCACTATATTCTATCAGTGATGTCCAAATTGCAAATTTCACCAATGACACTTAATTATGCATGTATACTCAGCCTGAGTTAGTTTCAAAGGAGTGGTGTCACAGGCGGACTTGTTTATTATATAGTCAGCACCTGCCATTTATCTTGTCTCTGGTTGGTTCGGTATTAACTGTTTAATATACAGTGTGTTTTAGCGAACAATATTGTCTATGGCAACTTTGGAAGCAACTTCTTGGAATTTGGAGTTAAGCTATGTGCATAATACATAAAAATAATTAAAAAAAACATTAATTGTTCTTAATATCGGTACTTTATACGGTACGGTTATTATTTCTCTGCATTACATTTTTGAGGTCTTAGGCATATAACTGAAATATTTTGAGAAAATTAATCAATTTTGTTTTTTTTATCTTATGTCAAAAGTATAATTCCAAATACAAAATTATATTTTAATTACAACACAGGAAAATTACGAATACAAAAAATTAGCTTACATTCACATGTCAAAACTAACTGTAATAGAAAATTAAAATAATGTAATCTTTATATTATTAGTTAATAACAATAAATTTGCCACTGTAATATAACTGTGATAGCAATCTTATTTCATTCAGACAATTCTGATCAATAATATAAAGATATGTTTATTAATTCTGCCTAACATAATAATATTACGTGATCCTAAGTTCACTATCACAAACCAATTTATCAAAAGCTGTACTTTTTTCTAAAATAAAATAAACCTAATGTGAATGTAAGAAACCTAGCTTAAGGTTTATTTTGCAAACAAACGACAAGCCTTCACTATACTTTCACTATACATTAAACCAAAACAAAAAAAAACATGACACTTTAAAGTATTTATAAAAAAAAAATTTTTGAATGTTCTATTAACGTCGGATTTTCTTTAAATTAATAGAATTTAAATTGCATCATCTAAAACTTCATGGTACAAGTTTTTAAGATTAAGCCACAACAAGTTCTTCCAAATGAATGTGTGCTTTGAAAAAAGATATGTAAAAATATATAACAAAAATAGATTAATGAAATGAATAAGCTCCAACCTGAAGAAGGGTAAAAAGTATAAAATATAGCAAATTCATTTACAATAAATATTTTCTGTTCGATTTGATTTTACTTCATTTAAATACCAACTAGCTTCGCCTAGATTTAATTAATAACTTTGTTATTTTTGAATCCAAATCTGCGTTTGACAGAGTTTCTGCATTGATGAAGTTGCTGCATTGTTCCACTTGTATTAACTTAAAGTCTTATTCATATTTCAGAACGTAGTTAAGAAGTTCGAGCGTGTTTGGATAGACGTGAATATTCAGTGAGGTAAGCTGATTTAATAATAACAACGTCTTTTGTAACAACGTATCTTTTTTTCTATTCTTTTTTATAATACTTTAATCTTTTATATAATAATTTCAAAGTATTAAGATGGCCGTTCTCGTAGGTTTAAATTTTTAATAATCTAATGAAATTCTTAAGCGCTTTAATGTGTTAATACTATTAGTCACAATGACCAATAACACACTTTAATCGCAATCTGCTCCTGTTCGTTAATGTGCCTAATTATTCGTGGCTAATGTGCTACTTGCTCGCTCACCTTACCTAAATTACCTTGAGAGCGAATTGCCAAATGTGTGGATCGCATATTAATGTTATCTTTACTTACAATATCTCTAAAATAATAGTAATTAAAGCTGTTTAATAAATATTTTGAAACAGTATCTGTTACAACAACTAATTCCTACATTATGCAATTTTGTAAAAAAAACTCTGAAATGCGTCGGTGAATATAAAAGAACTGGAAGCCTTTTTCCTCGGATAGTGTCTGTGGAGGAATTATTGGATTTAGTTAGAAAAATAAAATCCAATCGGAATATTCTAACATCTAGTAAGCTAGCTTGATCAGAAGCTATAATACGAACTCAAGTTAAGTTCACATAAAGATGTATATACTATATACAAAATTAAGTTATTTAAAAATTACAACGAAATTAACGAACGAAGTCAATGAACAAAATTTAATATTCTCTAGACTACAGCTTTCATTTAAATGTATTTTATTCTCGTATGAAATAGATTTCGTATTTCAGAAAATTGTTTGAACTGAGAAGTAGTGTGATCTCAATGTGATCATTGGAATAATCAAATAGAAACCATATCACATTTCCATTCTATAAGGTTATAAATGTCTCGCGTTTAGTGGCAACTGCTTTTGTACTAGATTTGTTCAAGTAAAGACCTAATTAATTAGATAATTGAATGTGTGTAATTACTTAATTTTAGTAATAAGTGGTACATAGTCAAAAGATAAGTTCTCCTTTTTACATGCAGAGTATTTAATACTTTAGCTCTCTTGTAAACTCGGTAATGATGCGGATGTAAAGTAACTAATTGATCCAAACCACACTTCAACTAATAAACAATGTTAAAGTAAAAATTATCTTACTACCACTTATTTAACTAAAATAATATCAACCCTTTCTTATATGCATTAGAGGACATAAATGACTTTTACAGTTATTCCTGTCAAAAATCAAATTAATGACCCATAGTTCATGATACAAATGTTTTCATCCTAGTTACATAGGTTTCAAGATCAGCCAAAGGTTCTAAGAAAACTACTAACTAAGACTAAGACTAACTAACTATAACTAAGACGATCTGATTGTCCCAATTTTAGTAAAGCAATAGCATCTCTCTTGTGTGATATCACGAATTTTCTGGTGAACACGGACAGTTGTTCGTTTTAAGAAGTCAGCGACGTCACTCGTAACATCATATTTTATATTTACAACGGTTATCCCGGTGGCATTCGTTTAATTTTCGATATGTTTTGCAAACATAAAACCATAGACTACGAATTCTAATACACTAATAAAATATTTACATAATAAATTAAATATTTTATATAGGGTAAAACTCCTGTGTAATACTTTCAACTAAAAAAAACATTCTCTTCTAATGTGATTCATAATGAATAACAAAAATTGATATAAGACTTTACTATGAAGTTTCTGGATGTCCATATAAATTAAGAATAATGCAGTAAATTGGTAAGCTAATGAAAATTCAAAGAAGATGCCGGAGTGTGGCGCGCTGATAAAGGATTTCAGGCGGTTAGGTCACAAGTCAGTTAAATATGATCCCAAGTTGTAAGTTTCGACCAGTATTAGTTATAAGTCTGTTAGATATAACAGTTTTACTAAATTTTTGTGAATATATATTATACATGAATCTATTTTAAAATAATTAATTATGATAGTTGATTAATTAACTAAGTGTTCAATACTACTTATATAAAATACATTAAACACTGCACAATAGTGGTATAGTTCGGTCATGGATATTGTCAAAAAAAAGTTGATAAAAGCTTGAAAAAAAACTTATCTTTTACAAGGGTTTTAATCTTCAAACAAAATTCATTATTAAAGTTACAAAATATAAAAACCT
Organism: Danaus eresimus; assembly: GCA_018231745.1. NCBI lineage: Eukaryota > Metazoa > Arthropoda > Insecta > Lepidoptera > Nymphalidae > Danaus > Danaus eresimus. Next base: position 10,128 of record DVQP01003526.1, read on the forward strand.
GCACGAACTAAGTTCCTCATAGGATAATGATTAAAATGTATTGTTTCTTATTTTTATTAACGTTTCCTTGCAAGACGATTTGATTTCAATGTGTTGTGTCTTATAATTTATTTATTGAAACATTTTAAGTCGGCTATTTATGAAGTATTTGCAAGGCCTTTGTGAGGTATCAAAATTATAATGCATACATAACAGCTATCTCCATACATTGATGAAACATCGTTTGTTCATAGTAAATTGTAAGCTCGTCTAAATTGACTTAGCTTTCTAAAGTTTTCATAAGAGATCTTGTATGTAACATGATATGTTAAAGGTGATGTGAGAATGTGTTACTTTGTAATGCTATCTAATTCGCCTTGTTCTTCTTAAGTAGATGAAAATATAAATAGAGCATATACTACTTTGTTTGTTAACAATTTTATTTGATAATTTATATGTACTGTAAAAAAGTAACCTTTTAAGGAAAATATGATGTTCAGGTACATTCAATTATATTTCAAACCAGTACCTGCGTGTAGCTCTCGAACACTTTTAGGTCTTAACCATACAGAAATAATATATATAAAAATAAATTAATA
>DVQP01003527.1:0-10705 GCA_018231745.1 Danaus eresimus
AAAACATTTTTGAGTTTCATTTAAATGTCTCGCGAAAATCTAAGATCTTATTATATATAGCTTATTAAGAAACTCAACAAAAACATTCGGAAGGTTTTTCAAAAATGCTATCTATTATACTCAATGTGTTTTATATTGACTGATATTATATTAAAAAACATCATAACATCGAATGAGGCTTCGTTATAAAATTATAATGAAACTCATTATTTGCAGGTTTTCTTTTGTGTAGGAAAAATATCTCATGTTTCACAACATGAACCATTATTGCAATTTATAAAAGGTCCCGTGTATTTAAAGACAAAATCAGCAGTGGCTTAAGCTAGTAAATATTAAGTACTATTTACATTAAGTTAAAAAACAATAGTTTAATTTTTAATTTAGACAAAAAAATACTTCACCTTCAATATAACCACATTCAATTACAACACGTATCATTTTCAGTCGTATTAGTTTCATGAACAGGCAATGAACCAATTGAACTACTTAATTCAAATGTTAAAATTGTCAAACGCAATAAAAATTATGTATCCAAGATTTGAGTTACCTACTAAAAATTATGCTGTTATTTTTTATTATGCTAAGAAGGTATAGAGTACTTTTAAATTGGGGTTTTGACATGTTAAATTTAACTTAAAAAGTCAAACGCCATGTTATTAGAAACTAACAATAGGTCAGCCCAAACAAAACAGGTAATATTGATTTGTATAGTTGTTACTAAGAATAAATATCAACAATTCCGGCATCGAAATTTTGTTTTATCAAATTCAAAGACACTGATAAAACATATAAGGTGACGGTTTTGTTTTCTTAAAAAGATTGTATTATATAACACTTTTTTTTATTTTATCTTAATTGAATTAATTTGAAAATTGATAACTCCTGTTTCAACTATAATTACAAATCATACTTTTGTAAACATGTAAGTGTTTATAAAACTGGAGCGTGACATTATAATGACATACTATAAAACATGAAAATAAAATTTACAAGGAGGTAGAGCCCAGCCGTGGTCAAGGTACTACAGCTCGAACATTGTCGGGCTCAACCGGGGAAGTACTACGCCCACACAGAAGATTGTTGTGAAATAGTCTATAATGGCTGCGTTTCACGGATGGGTTCGACGGATTGAGGCGGTTGCCTTTCCTTTATTACTCCTTTTCCTGCTCTTCCCATATTCCCACCCTTTCCTCTCCCGCTTCCATAATTAAGACCGGCAAGGCATCCGCAGGATCCCTTATGTTGCAGAAATCCACGGGTGATCGTGACTACCTTCTATCAAGAAGGCTTGTAATCAACTTTTATATAAAAAATAACATAATATGAAACATTTTGATGAATATACTCATAATAAGTTTTCATTCAAACAATTTTCTTGTTTAATCTGACGTGGGATAATTACATTTGTGACTATATATTTATATTCTTTTTTCCACAAAAATTAAACGGTAGTGTCTATAGGTATTATAGTTAAAGAAAGAAGAAATTGTTTTTCCCGTTAATAATAAATATATTTTCGACAATGTTTTTTATAGTGCAAAAATGTAAAGGTTGTTTTGGAAGTTTTGACTCGTGTAATTGACATTACAAACACAAAAATATTTATATACTCTTAAATTTTATATACGTCATGTAAATTTAATTATTTATAGATCCTATAGTAATTTTGAGATAAGATTTAGAAAATAAGAAACAGCTATACCAAATTTTAATTTCATTGAATTTTTGAAATAATGGAACGACATAATAACCATATAATTTTGTTTAACTATAAATACGTATTTTGTATTTAACTTTTCTTAAACATGTAGTATGCGTTTTCATGACGATTTTTATTTACTTTGCTTTAAAAAAACTTGGACAATATGTGGAGTGCCTAGATTTGTAGGTCAAATAACTTACAATAATATTTATATAACAGTAATTTTAAGGTACAAACAAAACGGTAAACGAATATTTTAATAAATAATAAAATTGCAAGTATCGTGGATTCAGTATTATGTTTGTGGTAATTTATCTTTCTTATTAATTCGTTTACGCCAAAAAATGAAGTGCTAATTTGGTATCAATAATTTATAAAAAATGGTTGAACATAAAATATGTTCAATGAAGTACTCGAATACGAATATAATTAATTTTACAAAAGTAAATATTTATATATAGAAAAAAATATAGGCATGGTGGATCTGTAAATAGTTCGATTTAAAAATGAGTCTATCATTTTAAAATTATTTTGGAAAAAGGTATTTTATATATAGTGACTGTGTTTATACTTACATTCCGTTTATTACTTTTGAACAATATGTAAACAAAATGAAACAACAGTGTATTCGACTCTGTTTTCAAATAAAAAGAGCTTTGACCGTGATGATCATTGGATATTGCTGGGTTACGAATGAAAACAATGATAAAAAAGTATCTTTACTACATCCTTTTTCGGGTTACAAAGGCCAAAATGGGCCAATATGCAAAGTATTTCTCAATTAACCGACTCTTTTTAATATTTCAGGTATACACACAAAAAGGTTATTAATTTAAATTAACCGTAGAAAGAAAGTTATGGAGTCAATGTAATATTTCATATTGATGAAATCTATTACTTCGTATCAATTTAACAAGACATAGAGAGCGGAAATAGATGAAGACGGCTTTCTTTTTGACGGTTGAAGTAAAAGCGATAAACAAAATATCGCCTAGAACAATTTAAACTCAAAATTTTAAATATCCATCTAACATAGGTTACAGTTAATGGAAGTTGTAAAAGAGTAATAACATAACATGAAATCTTAAACAAAATATATTAAAAAATAATTTTATTGTTTTAATACAAGGATATCAAGTTTAAGCCGACCATTTTACATTTGTATTTTTGAATAATTATTATTTAATGATTTAACGTATTTTTTAGTAACTTATTCCATAAGATGTCTTATATTGTTCAAAATCAATTCAAAGTAAGAATACTTCAGATATCTCACCCATTTGGTTTTAGTTTACTAAAGAAAAAAAGATAGCTGAAAAGATAGCTGAAACTGAAACGTATATTTGTTTTTTTACTGAACACCGCAGTAAAACAACCAATCATATGCATGTTAGCATAAGAACGGTGCGGATCAACGGAACGCTCGATTAAAAATAACATTATATTTGCAACAAGCGTCGAATATGCGATACTTTTTGCTGAGAGTTTTTTCTATAAAATAGTTCAAGATAATAAAAATACTTTTAATAACTTTCTCCACAATAAGGGTTAGAGGAGTGACTATAAGTTCTTTTCATTTGGACTCTTAACGATAAGAGTACTTACTAAGAAATATGTAGGCATTACACTATCTCACTTTTCTTTAACGGTATATTTTGTTTATATTGTATTGTACATACGAAGTTTGCCTCATTTTACGTCAATTAATGCTTTTATGAGCGAATATTTATGAATGATAAACTGTTAATGCTCTGCAATGCCAAATTAGACTTAGTATACGGTTGTCTGTCTGTTGTCTCCACGATCTTTGATATGATCTGGTCTACATAAAACTGTGGTCTACATAGAACATAAAACTACATTAAAGAGTGGTATTAATGAATACAATGTATTACAAAAAAGTTATTAGAATCACGTTGTACCAATAAAAATGATGACAAACAAAAACAACGGAATGAAATCATAACTATAAAATCGCTTGTAAAAGTATTATTTGTAGTAAATATTTTAATTTAAAGCATTTTATATAGAAATGCAACTTACAGAAACGTTTATTTTTATAGATTGGACCACACGGTCTACATAACAATCATGGCTTATGTACAAATTATACATAGCAATCGTAACTTTCATACAATTCAGTGAATAGTTTTAATCTTGCTATTTAATGGCTTAGCTTTTTATTCCCATCACTTTTTACTTGTAACTTTTATTCCAATAGTTTTTATTTGAAATCATATTAAAATAAGATATGTATGAAGATTTTACTTATTATAACTACGTACTTATATTCTTGCAAAGATTTCAACGGAATTAATCACAACCAATATAATTTGACACTTGTTTGAATAAAATATTTACTGCTTCGTACTTTCATTGCCATAATGACTACATTTTTATGTAATAGTTATGATTTAATTGACTTAATCAAAATATAGTAAAGAATGTTTTATGTCCTTAAGTTTCTGGGTCTAGAACTTTCATTGGATACGGAATATATGTAAATGTATTTTAAACATAATATAATAAAGTCAATTTTATAAAACGATGTAATTGATTTTGAGGAATTGTAGTTTTTATTATGTTTCTTTTGTTTGTAAAAGAATCGTATTTTACACATTTTTGAACCTCAAGTTATTCGTGTTCAATAGAATTTCAATAAACCGGACTCGGCTTATTTGTATTTCCGATTGTGTATCGGAGTTTATTGATATGTTTGACGGTTCAATAAAAATAAGAGTTATGTTTAGAAATATTTGTGGATATTTACAAATATGACATTATAAATTGTTTTACCCCCCGCCACCCCTTTGAAAATGTGTTTCATCAAATGTAGGGGACATTTGATGAAACACATTTTTAAAATCTTTGCTGCTTTGAACTTTTATTTCGTTATACTTATTGAGATTCGACTAACGGTTCTATCGGATATGCACGGTGTATAATTTCTTAGGAATATAAATTTTTGTGTCCAAAATTAATGGACTAATATAATTTTTTTTTTAGACACTAACAAAAAGAAATAAAAAAACACTTATATTAATTAAAAATTAAAGTGTATGAAAATCTTTTGTTCAAATGAAATACGGAATTATAATTAAAATACTTTAATATTTACATCTTAAGGTTAAACTTCTGACTCAATAATAAAATATTATTATATAAGTATCAAATAAATTATAAAAAACAAATTAAAGTCTTGTATCACTGGAATGACCTGTTTGTGCTGCCATTGTTAAATCTGAAACCAATAAAAAATACTGTCACTGGTTTTAGTCTATGCAGTGTAATTTGCAATATTTTTTGGATTAGAAATGAAAAATATATTTTCATAGTAAGTTAAACTACTGGCAGTACAAATGTTTATTTAGAAATAAATTTCCTGCTAAAAATAATGAACACAACACCTGCACCTTTAAGAGCGACATTTTAATGGAATACAATAGATGCCAACCATAATTTTTTTCTCACTAGTCCATTTCAATGTAAAAAAAAAAACAAAAAATCTGTGAGTGATTCAAAAAATTTTAAAGAAATGCCATCACTCAAACTATCTAACCAACAAATTTATATATAAATCAATTGATTTTACTCTTTAAAAAACTATACATATATTTGTAATATTGTATGTCATTCTTTCACTTTAAGAAAATATATTTCTCACCTAACAGTACCACAGACAGTGACTGAATATCACAGAATATGACGTCATGTAACACGCTATTAAGCTGTTCTTGTATACGTGGGCTGGCGTCACACCATAGTATGTGACCATGGAGAGACCACTCGCTTACCAGCATACTGAGGCTCTGAAAAAATAAATAACAATCTCATTTATATAAATCTTTCTTATATTTCAAAACACCCTTATCAGGTCACTTTGTTATCATTCTGATTGTGTATGCCAAATGGAATCTAATACGAAGTCTATAGTCCCATAGACGAGGAAAATAGAAGAAAATAAACGTATGTAAAAGAAAATTATATTTCATACAAACAGACACTTCAAATAGAGAACGTAGGGATAACACAAAAAAGATAAAATAAAATAATAAAATTTCATTTCATTTCTTTAGAATAATAGATACAGTAATTAGAATTAGTTAACAATTATCAATTATATATGAATATTTGTCAGCCATAAAGTGATTATTGGATCGTAGTATCAAATTGTCAACTCGTACAAAGCTATTTCTTACACCAAGATATTATCATTGTGTGCATCACGGATCATTATTGTATATAATATAAACGATTTGCTTAGTGAATCCACATCCTAGTTGGCTTAGGGCACCCAAAAAATCGTAGACGTAGAGGACTCTGGCTTGAGAGATATTTAAATATTATTGACAGCTAACATGTACTCTGCTGCTCTTTATTAAAAGAATACAAGACGGATTCAGCTGCTTGAGGATGTGGTGATGACATGCATATTAATACTAAAGTTAAAATTATTTCACACTGTCAGTATATTTCAAGTGAAAGAGGCTTTGAGTGGGTAAACTCGATGACCAGAAAAAATGCACGTATGTTATAATATTTAAAGCAAATTGTAGCGAGTAAGAAAAATATTTGCAGCCTCCTATTCATTAACAATATACTACTCCGTTTAAACCCCGGAAGATAATTATTAATTTGTTAAATGAAGATCTATATTAATACTTTATTAAAAACTAAACAGACACGACTCATTACCACCAAATGCGTCATAAATATTCATTACATAACGTTAAACTTATATTTTATATTAAACAATATTACATTAAAACAACATCATTATATCAAATGAGGCTTTATCATAAAACTGTAGTGAAACCCATTACTCGCAGCTATTCTTTTGTGTAGGGAAATATCTCATGTTTCATAACATGAACCATTATTACCATTAATAAAAGGTCCTGTGTATTTTAAAGGTAAAATCAACAAAGTGGCTTGTGCTAGTGAATATTGAGTACCGTTTTCATTAGGTTTAAAATTCGATATCAACGTTTTCATATTCAATTTGCGGCAGAGTAATTACTTCAACTTAACGTTATTTTATAATAACAACCAATTATATAATGTATCGCTTTCGTTCGTATGAGTATATTTAACAAACTGAGCTATATCAACTTAATTTAAATATTGAATTTGTGGAAAGTAATATTTTATTTAACTTCACTTCAAATGTATATATAATAATGAAATTTTTTCTAACAGTTAAAAAAACCTCTAGGCACATATTTTATAAATATTTTTGCTTCGTTAAAATCTAAGTTTTTTTAAATGTATTTTTGATACTCGCGTAAAAACAAATGTAATTTCACCTTCTGTAATTGCACGACCTAATCAAGTGTTACACCTTTTATTTAAAAATTACAAAAAGTATATTTCTATGCAATAAAAAAAAATTACAAGATTGTTAACAATATACTGTGTCAATGTCAGAATTCGTTAAAAACAATTTTCGTATTTATCTCACGTATGATACAATTATATTACGTTACATTTTAGCTTTTACCTGTTTCGACTTTGCAGTAATCAAGTTAACGGCGAAACTGAACGGCACACATTGATATCGATTGGTTTCAAAATAAGAAGTTCCATTTAATATTGAAAGAAAAAATACTCTTTACGATACATTTTATAGGAATTGAATTAAATAACATAATATATAATTTATGAATATATTATATAATTATAGTAGGGGAATAATTGTTCAATTTAAAAAAAGAATTTTTGTGTTCACTTTATTTTTGTGAACTTTATAGTGATCATTTCATTATTATATTTTTTTAAATCTGTTTGTGAAAATTAATAACGAGAAATTTAACAACACACGGTTTTGCTCAAATCCCGCAACAATGGAACGACAAAAAGGGACCGTTTAATTTTTTTTTTCTTTATCTTATGAATATATTAGAAAAACCTATTTATTTTTAGTGATAACATCTACATGCGTATTCGAGTCGGAATTTTTTTTTCTTCGCTTACAAAAAATCTCATGTAGGATGTATACTTTGATCATATATATATTTCTCACGTTAGAATTTTAGAATAAACTCTTGAAGGACGAAACAAAATAAATATAAATTAAAAATAGTGTAATGCTATTTAAACAACAATAACTTGAATATTAAAAATATTTATTTTTCATTATGAAATAATATACAAGTTTTATATGGTTAAAATATATTGAGTAGATTTTGAACTTGGGAAATTCGGGAAATCTCATTATGAATGCCAATCGAGCAATAGTGCCTCACCTCGTTTAAAGTATTAAATAAGCTGATGATGATTTAATTTTATTAATAAATTTTAACCAACATACCTGTAAAAATGTGTAGTCCAGTCTGACCAATGAATTACAATGTAAAACCAATATATTACAAGCCCGCGGCCTTGATTCACTTGTATTGCTCACCCCATCGTTTATAACTCGTAAGTTATTATCTAGCCTGATATCAGTTAGTTCGTTTGATTTCTTTAAAGCGGTCAATGTTAAACGAACCTTCTCAGCACTAGCGAAATTCAAACTACCTACTGGTTCTACGGAGTAATGGGGTGGAAGACTGCCATCCTGTAAATTATATTATACATTTAAACTTTGTAGAGAAGAATATGACAGAAGAAAAGTTTAATATAGTGTTACGAACTCACATTAAGAAATTTAATATTTAACTGCGGTCTTGAATTGTAGTACAATAGAAGCAGAACGTCAATCACGACTCCGCAACCCAAACCCAACTCAACACCAAACACTAGACAGCTTAGGAATGTACCGAATAGTGGTATTAAATCAAGTCCTGAAATAATAATGATTTAAGAGGTTTTTTACTGCTACAACTTTTATATATATTATCGTTAACAATCTATTAATAACTTTGTAATAAACGTGACCATAAGAAAACGAAAGAAAAATTCTTGCCATTTATTGTTGTTCTATGTCCGTCAGAAACAATTTGTTAATGTTTTCACGTCTTGTTCTGAATAGACCCTTGAATACATTCAAACTTGAAGTTTTACAGTGAGGGGTCTTGCATATAAATTATACAAGTAAGCAATGTATGAACAAAAAGTCGCCAATTATTAATTTCTAAGTGAAACTCTTATATACTTCTCAATAAAACTCAAAACGAATGCAAGGAGATGTTTATTCATGAGGCTAAAGAAATTTAAAAAAACATCTTTATTTTAGTAGAAAAAACAGTTTCCAATTATTTAACTCTCGGAATGTCAAAAGAATTTTATACCACAATAACATATTAAGTGTGCAGAACACGGCAACATAGAAGTAATAAATCGTTAGAGGTAGACAGAACGTCCCGAGAATATCCAATAGAAACTTTAATTTCGTTCTAAAGTTTACACGGTGACTTCAGAGTTATTGAAAAATCCGATAACAAATGAAAATAAAAGTTCACATGTGCGTATGGAAAAAATCGGATAATACGTAATAAAAAAAGCGACGTACAATAAAATTGTATAATATGAAACATCTACCAACAACTGATTGATAGTCATTTAATTTGGTTTCGACGTACAACTTTGAACATTAGATGAAGAATGAAGAACAAAGAATGTAAGGGAAAACGTCTTGACAAAGCCAAAGAGATTTTATAAAACAAAAATCGTATTGAATTCTGAAAAACCTTACAAAGGCTCGTGATTGAGCTCCGAGCGTATGAAACTGTGTGACGCAAACCGAACGCGCAATGATGTTATCTTTTCGAATCAAAGAGTAAATGGACTTTGTTTTTCGCTTTCTGCCAACCCTAATTTGAATTTTAGGACTTATAAACATATATATATATATACGAAAATTTCGGTTATGGGATGTATGTGTATTTTCTGCTTAGAATCGGACAAAAACTTAGCCAATGGATGGGCGAAGCAATTGGTCCTTGTTTTTATAGGAATATAGTCATCACTCATGTCTCTTTAACGTATTCAATTGACGATCAAGAATTAGATACATCTTGCGAAGAAAAACCCTTAAGAGCGGATGTGATATAATTAAAAAGGATTACATTACTCCAACAGATATACATACTTTATTATTTATATGTGAAGTATAATGGGCTTATATATATTAGATATTATTTTATGTATTTACACTTTTGGCCACAACAAATATAATTGTTTTTAAAACAAATTCCGTTTTCCTTTCATTTATAAGAAAGGTGTTTCTGGTTTGAACATAACTATTGAAAAAAAAACTATGAGATTGAAAAAAAAACAATTAAATAGGACGTCAAATTATACTAATTAACTTAATATTCAAGTTTGTGATTTAATGAATGTCCAGAATCTTTAAATAATTTTACATATAAAAAGATAATGCTTATATTCAAAATTTTCTATACTATCTCATAATAATCATAAAAATATAATACAAAATTTTCTTTCTGTATCTTTTTCTTAATGGCGCTTTAAATTTTTAAGAGCTTTGGTGTCTTGGCACAGAGCTACATTTTATATTTTGGAAACTAACTTTTCCCATAAACTTGAATTATATTGTATTATTAAGCAGTTATGGAAATTTTGAAACTTGTAAAATAATCGACATTACAATTTCTTTGTTCATTTCTGAACTAATACTAAATAATATAGCTAAATACATAGTCAAATTGATTTTTGTTTATCATTTCTACTTTTATTTCATTATAGTGACTGCATAAACTGATTTTTTTATTTATTCTTGTTGATATTATTGTATTAACAAGCGTACAAATATTAGATTCAGATTATTTTAAAAATTCATAGATACGAGATATGTATATGTATTTAATTATACCATCAAAGTTCCAAAATATATCAACTGCAGAATCTGAAAACAAACAATCTACTCATCTCAGGCAATATATGTTTAATGAATATTTACATACATAGTGTGCGGCTCTTGATCATTTAGCTAAAAATCAAATAAATATAAAAACGTGTCCATTGTGATTTCAATTATTTAGATTTTCTAAAGTACTTACATTACACGGTAGGAAACTAAAACATTTTTTTTTATTTATA
>DVQP01003528.1:0-10704 GCA_018231745.1 Danaus eresimus
ATTTACAAAGGCAGGGGCAGTGTTCAAGATTGTGGTAGTTATAGGGGCGTTAAGAAGGGGCGGAGACCTCAGGCTCCGCCGAGAGTGTACCGTCTCAGAATGTCAATATAGATTTCAGCCAGGATCGGGCACCTTGAACACCAGAGGCGTACAGGGAAGAAAGGAGAGCTCTTTATATCGATCTGCAGAAGGTCTCTAGATCTGCAGAAGGCCTTTGACTGCGTGTCTCGACAATGTATATGGTATTGCGATCCAAAGCGATTCCCGAGGCCAATATTGACTTCATCAAAGATATGTACCGCGTTTCCTTTCCAACGGTTAGGACTATTATTGGCGATACAATACCCTTCCCGATCTCACTAAGGGTTCACCAAGGCTCGGCTCTTAGCTCGTTCTTGTTTAATGTAGTGCTGAACACTGTTTCGGCTAACATCCAGGACCAGCCTCCATGGCTGATTATGTATGCCGATGATATAGCGCTAATTGACGAGAGCCGGTTGACGCTGGAGCGGAGAGTGAACCTCTGGTAGGAAACGCTTGAGAACGGTGGTCGTAAACTAAATGTGACGAAGACCGAGAACATGGCTTGCGGAACTGCGGACTCTTGCACTAACCTTATAGTTAATGAACCAGCCGTTAAGTCGGAAAAGTTCAGGTACCTTGGATCTGTTTTGCATGAGTCCGGAGGCGAAATAGAGTGAGGTCACATTTGTGGGCTGCGACCGCATAATAACGCCCAAGCTTAAGAGACTAATATACAAGAAGCATAATCCGACCGGTTCTCTTATATATCAGCGAATTTGGGTCAGCACTCTCCAGACACGCTCAGGAGCTACACGTCACGAAGATGAAGATGCTGAGGTGGATGTGTGGAGTTTTAGCAGGAAAGCAGACCCTTGTTTAAGCCGGGATAATTGCCAGAAAGAAGATGGTGTGAAGCATGAGTGAGCTAACGTCATCACGATAATAAGACTCCAAGACTACTAAATGTAAATCCAATTGGAACATTTTAACATCCATAAATTTGCTTGGAATCAAAACTTTTTTAATTTTGGTATATTTATTAAAAAAAAAGAGAAACAAAAAAATATGTCTAGGAAGGCTTTATTGAATATTTTCTAATCATCTAGAAGTAAATACAGTTTATATTTTAATATTTCTATTTTGGTCACTTTTTATTACCGTATCCAATATTTTTATTCCATTTAAATGTACTTTGTCCGTCTGCATGACTTTGTTGACATCTCTGATTTGTAAAATAAATTTTTCACATTAATAACTTCATTCATTATTATTAATCCTTTATTATCCTAGAAATTTTGTTTCTTTTCTTACCGCAAGGGATTCCCTGCTTTTTTGCATTTGCATCAAAACATATTCAGTATCTTCTTGGTCAGAATCCGAAGAAATTGCAGGCTCTTTGTTTGTGGAACAGCAATTTTTCCCGATAAGGAGAGGCTGCAATTAGAAGCTATTTAAATAAAACTTTACTCTTAAATTTTGTCTCGTACGATCGATACTATTTTGAGCCTCGTTTTTGAGTCTGATAATTCGATTAGTCTGCAATAAACATGTTTATTGGAAGACAAGATCAAACTGTCTGCCAAATATATTAAGATTACACGACCTTACTTCGATGATATAGTTTAATTTAAAGGTCTCATAATCGTTAAATTGTAAATACATTATCTTATAACTCCATTACATTAATTTCATAGTTAGAAGACATTGTAGCTGTAACTGGACAAATTTTTGTTTCTCAATGGTTATATTCTTACGGAGTCACTGGGAGCAGACCCCGGGGGCGTGAACTCGTCCTTCCAAATGTCAGTGGAGAGTTGTTCCGCGTGTGGCGTCATCCAGCGCTGCAGCATGTCACGACGGCGGCGTAGACGACGCCTCCCGCTCTAAAACAGCCAGGAATTGCACTTTACATACTAAGCTAAAATACATTACGTGATAAAAATCAAAATACACAAGGATTGTGTAGAAAAAAAAGTGCAATTCCTTGCTGTGTGGGAATTTTTACATTACGTTAGTTAAGGCAGATACCTGAACATCCTGAGTGCTAAAACATTTCTTAATGTCATCCCTCTGTCCGCGATCGTTCAGCGTGTCGTGTTTCTCTCTAAACCGCGATGTCAACTTACTGAGAGCTTCCCAAATCATAATACAAGGCAGGATGATAAAGAATATAAGATTTAAGATGAACTCCATGGGACTGAAAATAATAATAGAATTTTATAACTCAAGTTTTTATACTTTAGGTACTTCTGTATGGATGGAATCGTTTTTATCGTAAATAACTCACAGGCTAACGAGTCTTACGTTCCGTTGTTTAGAGTCAGGATGGATCGGCCATCCGTCCGCATCGTAAATAACTTCTCGAGCTCGAAGACAGTTCTCATAATAGTGGTCCAACTTCCGCGGCTTTTGGAATAGGCGGTGAAGACCATTCGAACCCACACACGGTAATAGTAAACCAAGGACAGCTTTAACAAACCCTAAAATAAAAATTTGTTTTTTGTCTGAGATTTCCTTATCCAGTTTTTTTGTTAGGGTGTTATGAAGAGTCATAGACATTAATTCCATTAAAAATGACATTTAAATACTAGGTGACGTGATTTCGACTTCGTGTCTGATAGCTAGCTGTATTATTTGCAATGAAATTTAACCTTCGGATTAACATATCAGAAAGGGGTTTGCGACATTCTTTGATATCCGCTATTCACGAGGACAATTAAAATGAAATCTCTTATATAACGATGCAATTTTAACTCACTAGATTTGGATTGAGTTTTTTTATGACAATAGTTTCAAATGCTTACCCAAAAGCAATAAGGCCAGTAGAACGCCAATAAAAGTGACAAATAAATTAATCGTGATGATATCAGGATAGCACACAGACCGAGCGTGACGAGAACGATCCTTAACGGACAGACCCGCGGCCGCTATTTGAGCTTCAGATAACTCGCGACATAATAATTTTGGATCTTCACCTAAACAATTATAATAAACATTAATGGTAAAACCTTCGATCATCATTATCAGCCTATCAAAGCCCACTGTTGAGCAAAGGCCTCTTCTCACATGGAGAAGGTTTTGAGCATTAATCATGACGCTTGCTTAAGACGGGTTGGCGATTTCAAACTTATAATTTGATATTATAAGTCCAGATTTCCTCACGATGTTTTCCTTCCCCGTCTGCCAGTGGTGTCTAAATACTCTTAGAAAGTAACCTCCAGGCCATCACGACTTCTAAATCTTCTATCATCATTCGTTTATTTATGTTTCTTGGCAATACATAGCCATATAAAACTAATATTTTTTCACGGGCAGACAAGATGTGATCACGGTTGCTGAGAAGTAACCGAAACGTCGGGATTATATAGCTTTTAAAATAATAAAGATTCACGTAGCAACTCCGAAAAAATATTAGTTTTATTTAAATGACTTGCGAAAGTCTTAGATCCAATTATACACAGCCGTGCCCACGATTTTAAGACAATCGTTGGGAATACGCATACGACTTACTTAAACAGACGCAATCACAATGCCAAACGCAAAAGCAACGGTCGTGTCTTATGATCCTAACATTTCGAATTGCAACTGATTCATCGTCTTGATTGACCAAAGACACTGAAAAATAACATTATAATCATAAATACGAATACTTCAAATTACATATTTTAAGTATTTTTAACAAGGATAAATAAATATATTTTAAATTAATTGTGACCATTAAAGTATTTGCTAACTCAAGATTATGTATTATTGTGATGAGGTTGTAATGTATTGTTCCGTAACTAGCCGTTGCCGTCGGCTTTGTTCATATATTAAACCGGCTCTCAGATATTCCTGTGAAGTTTCATTCGATTTTTCGAAGTCCTCTGTGTCAGATAATGACTTAATGACAGTGGAACTAACTCACTCATTCAAACAGACAGAAAAAAGTGGTTTTTTTGTTTAGATATCATATGTTGTTAATATGAAATAACCAACATGTTACATTTTTATTTATTAGTATTAACAAATCATATTCATGTAAAAGACATCGATATCGACGATAAGATAAATAATTAATTCCCAAAAAGAACCCATAACGAAAAATCTTTTATGATAATGTAATACAAACAATTTAAAAAACATTTTTAATGGATTCGTATTATTAGAGTTTTTGAGAAATAAAAATATGTGAAATTAATTTTATTAACTACTCATGTGGTTGCAACATTCACGTCATAGTGTCTTAATTGATAAATAATAAATTAGTATGTGTCAAAAGGACCTATTGTTCAATTTTCTTCAACAGTTTCATTCGAAAGCCTTGGCAACATACTAACTGATTGCACTGATACTATTAGATGTGTCGTGTAGATAATGTATTTACTCGTTTTGAAGGACGTACTTGAGCGATATAAGTTTACTTAGCACAGGTTTTCTCCAGCATCCGGGCTGAGCGTCGTCTGCTATACGGACGGCACGCTAGTCGGGACCCAAGGTGTGGACCTGGCAGAGGTGACGTTGCGAGCTGAAGCGGGAGCTGCCTCGATAGTACGGCGCATCGAGATGCTCGGGCTAAAGGTAGGTCTCGGCAAATCCGAGGCCCTCCTGTTCCACGGCCCTCGAGCACGACCACCGCCGGGCGCCAGCATTAACATCTGCGGCGTCCGCGTCGAGCTCAGTCCCCGGATGAAATATCTGGGGCTGACTCTCGACGGTAGGTGGAGCTTCCGGGAGCATTTTCGCGAACTCGTCACGAAATTACTCGGGGTGGCGAACGCTCTCGGGAGACTTCTGCCTAATCTCGGTGGTCCGAGCGCGACATGTCGGCGCCTGTACATCGGCGTGTTGCGTTCGATGGCGCTGTACGGAGCACCAGTGGGGGCCGGTGCTCTCACGAGGCCGAACGTGGCGTTGCTGCACAGAGCGCAGCGCGTCATGGCCGTGAGGGTGGTACGTGGATACCGCACGGCCTCCCACGAGGCGGCATGTGTTCTCGCTGGAACGCCTCCCTGGAACTTGGTCGCCCAGGTTCTGGCGGAGGTGTACCAGTGGCGCGCACGAGCTCGATCCCAGGGTGTGAATCCGCCCTGGGATCCGGTGGATGGTTGGCGACGTTCTGCACGCGAGGAGCTACTCCGCCGATGGAGATGACGGCTCTCCGACGGCTCTTCACTTGTGCCGGGTTGCGCACCGTGGCGCGATTCGCCCGCTCCTTAAAGAGTGGGTGCACCGACGACACGGTTCCTTGACCTTCCGGCTGGTGCAGATCCTCTCGGGGCACGGCAGCTTCGGGCGCTATCTGTGCCACGTAGCCGGGAGAGGGCCGTTAGCGGCGTGTCACCATTGGTGTTGCATGGATGATACGCCCGACCACACATTAGCGGAGTGCCCTGCGTGGGAACCGGAGCGTCGCCAACTGCTCACCGAAGTTGGTGCGGACCTTTCGCTGCTTGCCGTGGTTGAGGCTATGGTCGGCAGCGAGAGGGCTTGGGTCGTTTAGTGGGTGGAAATCCCACATACCCCAGCCTTGTTCCCCCAAGGGCGGAAGTCTTTGAAAGATTCCCCTCGTATAAAAAAAAAAAAAATTCTCCATCAAACCACATACGAAACGTTTCCCGTTTATTTATTCAACAACCATGTTATTTGTTAATGCTTACATTGATGTGCGCGAAGATTTTTAAAAGAAAATCTATTAATACTTCGTAGTTCGTAGCTAATGTTCTTATAGATATTTGAGGTAAGCAGACACCACGTTGTAGTTACGTATTATCATTAGGTTATATTTAGTATCAAACTTATGAAAGAGCAATAAATTTAGGTCTTACCCACACAGTGTGCGCTTTCAATAGCATTTTCTATGGGAATATTAAGACGGAACGTTCCAGAATGTCTCGGAGCTAATAAAATAGGACCCGCGATAGTATTTTCGTTTCTCCCCAAATCTTGGTTTGATAACTCAGGATTGCATTCTCGTGTTACGACTCTGAAAGGATATTTTAAAATTTCGTTCTGTTTTAAGAAAACGGAAAAATAGGTGTTATGTATACATGGAATATGATGTTATGTTGAATAAAAATTATACAGATAAAAATATTTCCCCGTTTTTCTAAGCACACCTTGAATCTAAAAAGCTGTAAAATATATTCTTTGTATGAATGAAAATGAATACGATACTTTATGGCTTTTAATGTGTCAATCTTACATGTTCTACTGTCTACTGTGTATCTGGGATAGTGATGGAAAATTTTGAGGTTCAATAGTTAAAACCAAATTCAATTCATTTGTTCCAAGTAAATTTTTTTTAACGTACGGTCAAAAAATTTAAATTTTTGTCGAATTTCCATTCAATATATTATTCACTAGCGAACATCCACTAAGATTGGTAATGAATTAATTTGAGATTGTTATTTTTATTTTATAATACAGAACTTTTACCGAAAACGTGCAGCAGCTAATCCCGTGTTTGTGGCTTGAATGGTTAATATCGAACGGGACTTTCTAGTCGTGTCCGAAACAATGGTTGTGAGACGTCCGAAAGCACTACACGAGAATACAAATGTAAATAGCCGAGTTATTGTAATACTTAATATGTTAATAACATATAATTAATTTAATGCGATCAACATCTCAAATTTAAAGTAATTACCCTACAAGCACGAGTTCATTATTATCCGCCCTTCCTTCTATGTCAATCTGCGCATGATAACGCCTCGTGTGGGGCAATTTTAGAAAATGATCACCACCACGAGCAACTATTTTAAGACGCGCTGCACTTCCAGCCATCAATGCCCTCGAAACCCTTACGACGACCTGACGTTTTAGCTTCAAAAGCATTTCATTTATGTTAACATTTAAATAAATTACACATAACCACTTATTAAAAGCATTAATGAAGATTACCTTTACTATACTCTCTTGTGTCGAAGTATCAGTCAAGTTATTAGGTTTGTCTCTTTTCTTTAATAATCTAGCATCGCTAACAGTTATAATATCGCTGTTAGGTACAATAACAAAATCTCCGTGTTTATCTTTGGAGAAAAAAAATATATTTAAAAAATGCTTTTCTCGAATTAAAAGTCAAATAACAGGATATGTTTAGAAGGATTTTGTGTATTTGCAATTCGACTTACGTTATATAGCTGATAGATAAAATTATGCTGGTTTTATTCTAAACAGTCATTTAAAGACCGTTACTAAAGTCAGATTAAGTGTTATATATTTTATGGTTTACCGAAAATCGGATTATCACTATCCATTCTCAGCGGTACAACAAGAGACAGTCTTTTATGTGGTAATGTAAATTTTTCTCTCGGTAGCCAGTTGATTGGCTTGTATCTAACATTTATATCACGATCCGACCACTCCGGATGGACTGAACTCACACTGTAATACAAGTTATAGCTCTATAACAATATACAATTATAATATAGCCAGCATACAATTACTATGTTATTGACCGTGCGATTTCATCCATTGTCAAGTCGTTCCACACCGTCTTACCCTCCGGTGTACTCAACTTTTCAAAAAGTTGAACGCGCGCGTTGTAATACAATTCAGGATCGCCTATTTCGAAAAGAGCAAACAGTTTTCTTCCACCATTAACAGTGTCAGATTGTTCACTTTTTAATATTTCTCCCTCAGCCACGGGTTCCTTTTCTTGGTCAATAGTTTCGGAGGAATCAGAAAAAGTCGATCGACGACTGCTTAATATATCGGATTGTTTAATGTTTGATGACGATGTTTGAATTTTTTTATGATTCATCTCTTCATCATTTAAGCTATTTGTATTAAAATGTTCTTCATCAAAACTTATGTCTTTTTCTATATTAACATTACTGCTCTCATTAGCGTTCCATTTATCGAGATATTCTTTCTTACGATTCCTTGCTTTACGTCTGAACCGTTTGGCTAAAGATTCATTTATCTGATGGTAAATAATCGTTTCGCCTGAAATAAAGATGGATTAGGTATAGGAATTTAAAATTTTTAGTCCCCATTTCTGCGAGAAACTATTTACAATAGATATTCATAACGAAATTTAACTAAATAAGTGATAATTCCTTGTAAAGGTAAACCATAGAACGACTTTAATAACGTATATTAATCCTTTTTTTAAATTTTTCATTTCATTTACTAATGTAAACAATTTACAGAAATAGTTTGAAGAACAAGAAAGGTCACTTTGTTTTAATAGTTAATGTAGTCGAATTGTTATTTGAAATAATAAATCGTTATAAAATATCAGGACCAATAAGAAAAAGTCATTGTACTTATTTTATGGTGTTATTTAAGTCGTGTGCATTAGGTAATGTTGTGTGTGTGTGTAGGTACTTTCCAATCACGTTCTCAAAGAACTAGTTTTGAAATCGATTGAGAGGGGAGAAAACGTACACGGTCGAGCCAGCGCGAGTCAGCGCGAGGCCCGGCCAGCTACACCAGTCGTATACTAATAAGTCACTAAACAAGTTATTGCACACATTTTATAAAAAATGGAAGCGTTTATTGAGGGCGTACGTTTACAACCTTGCTTGTGGAACCCTCTACATCCAGATTATCGTGAGATGCACACCAAAGACGAAGCCTGGCAACGAGTTGTTGATCATTATAACAATGTCTCGATTCCTAATAGTAAGTGATTCAATTTAAGGTCGAAACTCGTTCTAACTCGCGCACGGATACTTTTTGTTATGTGTTTGATAATCAACAAGTAGTTGAGGAATTTAATCATTAAATGTAAAGTTTCTAGGTAATATAGTTTGCATTTGTAACTTTGTATATTATATTTTCATTATTCAAATAACAAATTAATATTTTTTAACAATAATATTGGTTTTTCTGCCGACTTTTTTCCTTTAAATTCTTAATAATTTATCTTAATTTTTTCCCAATATCATATTTTACAATGTTTTAAGTAAATACGTAACTGTTAAATAATAACCGTGCTTTAAATTAAATAAGGTAATGATAATATATATCAAAACTAAAAATTTTGTTTTAGTACAAGTAGCGAAAATCGAATGGAAAAAGCTACGTGACAATCACCGGGACGCTCTTAAGAGAGCTAAGCTGGGTAAGAATAAACTATTACCGGCGCAAATAACCACTTGGAAGTATGCTAAAGCAATGCAGTTTCTTGAACCACACATGAAGTACCGAATAACAGAGAATATAGAAATTGATCCACCTTCAACTGTTCATATGAAAAGTTCAGAACAAGATGTAACTACTACGGAAAACGCCGAGGGTACATTGACCAATACATTAAGAAATCGCTGTGAATGCAAAAGTGAATCCAAACAGGACTCAGATGCCCTTGAATCCTTCTTCAACTGTATGCTACAGAGTACTAAGACGATGCCGCATTGGATGCAAACACAAGTAAAAAAAAAGATTTTTGCTGTTATCATAAACGCCGAAGAACATCTATCAGGACAGAGCCAAGATTCGGAACGATCAAAAGACAGACAGAATACCTTCATCGAACCAACGGAAAAGAAAATCAAAACCGAAATATACATGGATGACAACTGTGATAACGAATATTCATGGCAATAATGACAAGATTGTTAAGATTCATTATTAAAACGTTAACTAATTTATATAAGAAAGAATTTTGTACAAAGTTGCATCTTGTATTGCTGTTGTCTAACTACTAACTATTTTATAATAAAAACTCTGCTATAAAGTTTGCTTGTAAAGGTACCGACATTGGGCTACCCCTCATATATGACTTTCAGTGCAAACTTTTATTTCGCCTAGTTAAAATACTTTGAATACAAATGAAAAATTATTTAATATTTTTGTTGCTGAAGTTAATATAAGCTTATGCAGCTCATTGCTTCTGGTTGTTAAGAATATTTATAATAAAGTAAAGTAAGTCAATTGGCAAGGGTTGCAGATCATTTCGTAGCCTAAATCGGGAAATAAATGCATATTTTCGTTATCAATAAATACAATACAAAATCAAACACGACAATCCCATTGTTATTTTTAATTGCGATATGATTTTTATTGTGATTGATAACAACAATAAAGAACTCCCAAGTCACGCTACCAGTAATAATTCATTTCAAATAAAGTACTTACCGCAAGTAGTAGTAGAGAAATTATATTTAGCTCTCGTTTTACTAAACGTCTTAGGCTCTCGAACTCTAATAGAAAAACTGGGTTTTTTATTGGCATGATCGAAAGTATCAAACAATTCAAGACCCGAGCCGGAGGTATCGTCAAAATTAATCGACTTTGCGTCTCGTTGTAAACGTTTCTAAAAATGTAAAAAAAAAAACTTCTAACAATTTCTAACGCGTTTCTAACTCCAATTATATCAAAAGGACTATATGTGAATAGTTACACTGCTATTACTGAACACAAATTTGTCTGAAGGCACGCCAATAATGCCGGTAACAGTCTGAAATATACACACTCATATAACAAAACAGTCTTTGAATAACAAGATCTCATCCTTTACTACTTAATTGACTTAGAAGTATTTATGTATACTTATAAGGAAATAAAAAGTATTTTTTTGTGACACAGATGAGTGTTTTTTTTTTGCATAAACTCTTTATTTTGTCTCTTTTTAATTTGTAGGGGGAATATAACAAAATAAAGAGAGAAATATTAAATAGAAAATTATAAAAAAAAAAATAATACTAATAATATTCACTGATCTTGCTGCGACTTTCGGTATATATATAA
>DVQP01003529.1:0-10704 GCA_018231745.1 Danaus eresimus
AAAAAAAATATTAAAAAATTAATAACTCGAAAACGATACACTTTTGCATAAGCATCTTGGGGGTCATTTGATAGCTTTTGTCCTAAACTATAGCCCTTTAAAAGGATCGTGACATATTACCCTGTAACCCTGTATATGAAGGTAAATTATTGAGCATAGTTTTTGGTGTAACTGCTCTAACAGAACCACACAATGCTGACTACTTAGCAAAAGTAATTATTAATATGACGGAAAAATGGGGCATCACAAGTAACACAGTGTTAGTGTTTATCACTTACAATGGCGCTAATATCGTTAAGGCTGTCACAAATGTTTATGGCAAAAATAAACACATGCCATGTTTTGCCCATACATTAAACCTAGTAGCATCAAAGCCATTTGACAATAAGGATGGACTGAAAGAAGCGAAGAATTTACTAACAGCTGTCAAAGATATTACCACATATTTTAAACATAATACAATTGCTGCTGATTCTTTAAAGAAAGCTCAGGGTCATCAAACAAAACCTTTAGGGCTTGTTCAATCTGTGTGTACCAGATAGAAATTATGTGTTTCCGCAGGGGGAAGGGTACGACGCTGCTCTGTGGGGCAATCTCGTGCTTGTGGGCGTCTATCTAGCCCCGAGGAAGCCCGTCGCAGAGGTTGAAAGACTTCTCGACGCGGTCGGGGCGGAGGTGAGACGTGCGTCGCCGAGGGCAGTCATCGTTCTCGGCGACTTTAAGGCCCACAGCACGGCGTGGCAGTCGCGCGTCACGGACTCTCGCTTGGAGATGGTAGAGGAGTGGGCCACATTGTTCGGCCTGTCACTTCTCAACCGCTGAAACGCCGTTACGTGCGTACGACCGCAGGGTGAGTCCATAGTGGTCCTCTCGTTCGCTACTCCTGCGGTCGCAACGCGAGTTCGTAACTGGCGATTTCTAGTTGAGGAGACGCTGTAGGACCAGTCCTTTATCAGGTTCGAGTTGGTTCACAAGGGGGCTTTATACTTCGCCGCCGCGCCACCGGGAGCACTTCTGCGTTCCCGCGGTGATCCCTGATCAAGCTCGACAGAGGCTTGGCGGTGGAGGCGTCGCTCAGCTACGCTCAGGCTGCGTGATGGCGAGACGCCGGTACTTCCGTCAAGGGAGGCAGCGTCCTCGCCACGAGGCCGAAAAAAGTCGGCTTCGCGACGCCTACGTCGAAGCAAAGAGCGAGCTTCGGCACTCTATTTATAGTTTCAAAGAGTCGGCTCTAGAGCCTAGAGCCGGAGTTTCTGCCTAGCGTCCTGTGCGCCTTGTTCCCTAGGGAGGTCGCACACACGATGCCAACAGACACTTCACACGAGTCGGCCCGGTCGGAGGTCATCCCAGCCGTCTCTCCGGAAGAGAGAGGAGAATTTTATCGAAGGTGGCTTTACAAGGAAACAATGTGAGTTACTGCACAATGCAACTAAAGGTATATTCCCATGTTATACCCTTATTAGAGAAGCAAAGAAACTCTGCTATCCAAAACCAGAGGCAATTCGAGTTACGGAGACTTGTGTAGAAGTTGTGCTCAAAGACTTACTGGATCACACAGCTAAAAGACTTTGTTTCTATCTTAAAGATGTACTCCAAAACTATACAACAAAAGAATTGGAATATATGGAGCTCATTTCAAAATGGGGTTGTGATGGCTCTCATCAAACTGCCTATCAACAAAAGTTTTTAGACAGCTCTAATGATGACTCTAATATAGTTCAAAGTTCATTGGTACCCTTGAGAATACAGTCACGTATTGGAAACAAAATGAAGACTTTATGGCAAAATCCGACACCATCATCTACTCGGTTTTGTCGGCCAATTCAGATTCGATTTCTCCACGAAACAGTAGATATTACAAATTATGATATAAAGTATGTAGAAGACCAAACAAAACAACTATTAAGAACTGGAATAGATAATCAGAATAGAGCCACTTTCGTACGACATACATTACTCCCAACCATGGTTGATGCAACGAGTATGTGGCAAAACGTCTAAAGCTTTTAATGATTTTGACAATTTAAATGCAGAGGATCCTCAATCATTAAGATTCAGATTCTTCATGCAAGAAGCTTGCTCTGCAAAAATGGCAAGCCCGAACTGCAGCAGAAAAGGCTGTGGTTAAAGAAACAAAAGAAAAAATTCAAAAGAATTATAGAGAAAAGACTGGCCTGGTAATAGATATGCCAAAAGCTGGTTTCGGAAATTCCAATTTAGGCAACACGTCTAGAAGATTCTTCGCCGATCCTGATCTAGCTGCTGAAATCAGTGGCATAAATAAAGAATTTATAATTAAACTAGAAGTGATTTAGGAAGCAATATCATCTGGCCACAAAATAATTGTAGATAAGTTTGGCGAGTTTTGAAAAACACTGCAAAAATGTATGTCGAACTTTACGGTTGGCATCCAATGCCGCCAACCCTTCACAAAATATGAGTGCACGGCAAAACTGTTATAAAAGATGCCATCCTTGCCATCCGACAACTATCTGAAGAAGCCGCGGAAGCCCCTAATAAGCACTACCGCTCATACCGGAAAAATGCCCGTAAGTTTTCGAGAATAGCGTGTAATGAAGACGTCCTCAACAGACTGCTACTCACATCAAATCCATTTATAAGTTGTTTACGGAAACTTTACCCGAGCAAAAGCCAGCCTTTCATGAGAGAAATTATTGAGTTGTTCGAGCCGGAAGAACTGGATTCAGAAGTAGACCAATCAAGGAGTCTTGCTTACTCTGATGAATCAGACTAAGATTTATTAGAATAATGTTGTAGTGGTTATTATTATTATTTTTTTTTTTTAGCCTAGCCATTTTTGTAAAAATATGTTTTCTTTGATCAAATTCGTATTTTTATTCATTTCCAATAAAATAAAAGTACTAAATAATTTTGACCGATTTTAAAGTCAAAATGCTCCTTAGTGCGGCGGTGGTCTGTTTCTGTGAGGTGGTTATCTCGCAGAAGGAGACTGCCGAGAGAGTGAGGGAGGACAGCCCCTCCTCGGCGCCCACGCGCCGACGAAAGCTAGGTCGAAGTCAGCGGGCTAATGCCCGCGGCATGCCTCCCCAATGAGAGGAGCCTCCGGGTGCTGGTGGACAACCGGCGTCCGGGCAACATAGGCCCGTGGACCGAGCGGCGTGTATGGCGTTACCGGTGCGCTGCTCAGGAGACGGAAGGGAGGTGAGGGTGGAGCCCACCTATCCCCAATCCGGAGGCGCAGTCCTTGTGACTCGTGCGCAGTGAGCGGAAGCATGGCAGGCCGTTCCCGCGCACTAGCTTACGCACCGCGCGGAGAACGTCGGGGTGGTTCAGTGGGTGGAAATCCCACACGCCCCGGCCGCGCTTCCCCCGCGGCCGGAAGTCATTGACAGATTACCCTCGTATAAAAAAGGTGCCTAACATAAATTAAAAATGCAATTAAAATATTTCTCAAAATTTATTACAATTAAAGCAAAATAAGATAACCTGCGAAAAATACACATCCTATATTAATATTTGGGATCATAAATTGAAATGAAAAATTCAGTGTTCTAATATGATATAATTACCAATATATAAATTTGTACCACATTGAAACAAATTCGTCAATTGTTTTATAAGCTACTATATTTGATAACACTATCATAGTTGTTTTAAAAATTTGTAAAATTATATTGAGCCAGAGGAAGTGTTCATACCACATTATAAATACAATTTGTTAAATATTGGAAATCATCAATTTTGTCGAGACTTTGACTCTTCTCCGTTAAACAACAGACTAATAAAAAACTTCTGTATTTTGTGATGACTCTTAACAATATTATAGCAGAATACATGTAGGAAGAAATAAACATACAAGTAACTTCTAAATATTTAATTGTATCCAACAAGTTATTATTAAGAAAGATCCTTAATAACTCCTATAAGCTAAAACATAATGGCCAAAACACTTCATATACTCTTCATTTGCACATGAGATACAAAAATATTTAATATCTTATAACAAATGAAAATTCACACATTCAACTGTGATTTGACTAATGTTTAGAGATGAAACACGCCTTTCTGATTGTCCCTCACTACTAAGTCTACAAAACTATTCACAAGCCAGAGGCCCTCAATACAGTCACAATATACAGATCACTGCATTTGCATTTATCTGAAACAAAATACAAATAAATAATCGCATTTTTTAAATATATTCCAGTTAGCATATTTGTTTGTTTACAGATATCTCAACTTAAAGAAAACGTTTTCGACTAATTTTTTTCCATAAATATAGGATTTTAGTCCAATATATATATATAATAAGTTTTACACACAAATATTACAGTCGGACTGGGTAACATTTGCCTTTAAAAGTGAGTTTTTTTGTAACCTTTTTTATAATATAAATATTTTATTTAAAGTTAGGTTATTGAGAGTCTTCAGAATATCGCAGTGTAATTAGTTTGTATTTAAATTTATTATCTTTCTTACTGTGAACCTTATCATACCAAGAGCGGGGTTTGGGGGCAGAGTTGAAACATAATTTGTGGGTACGGTTAAAACGGTGTGGTTTTTACCTATATATTTTTTATTACTCATGCGGAGAAAGTACTATCTTTGCGCTTGCTTTTTGGGTTGAAAAGACGCTAATTGCTCACTTCACAATTACCACACGAGTTTTAAGTAATTTTAATGTCGATTTGAGTTCAACAAGTAAACTTCTCACACCCAAATTTTCTTCGGCACAAGCAAATACTCAAATTGGCGAAAAAAACTTATAAAAAATAAAATAAATAACAAGAAAAAAAAGACAGTCGAACTGTCATATCAAAGAAGTGAGACCACATGATGAGTCGAATGATGACCAAATAATCAAAAATTCCGTGGGTACCAAAAAAGAATTGGTCAACGAATCCCGAGTAGGGGATGCCGGGGTACAAAATGCCGGGGGTAGGTTGTTCCGATTCAAATAATTCCATGACGAAACGAGATAGCAATAAGTGTGAATTGCGTCGCGAAACGTCAAATCATCCCGCTATTGCGTCAGCCATTTTAGTGACGCTGTGTCGGCGTGTGAGAGTGGTAATGGATTAGTGACTAAAACATCACGTAAGTAAATTTTTTCGTCTTTAAACTTTTTGGTCTATTTCAATAAATTTTCAAGCTATTTGTTTGTTACTGGCTAGTATCAGTTGGACAAACTATGGTGAATATCTTTTTAACATAATTGTTAGCTTTTTGTAACCTTTTTCATTATAATTCTAGGTTTGATTGAAAACGGGATTTGGGGTTCAAAGTTCCTCCGTCGAGGGGCTAGTTGTTCCGCGGAACAACGTGCTCCGTAATGAAATACGTAAATAAGAAAATTAAATCTTTGTTTTAGGATGAGAAACTATAAACGAAAATCCGAACGGGGCATGGTTTCAATTGAGCTTTTGCAGCGGGCAGCTGATTCTGTTATTAAAGACGGTCGTAAACTTAAGACGGTAGCGCGGGAATTAGAAATTTGTCATATGACATTATTTCGCTTTGTCAAAAAATTGAAAGCCGGTATAACACCAACTGTGGGTTACTATTCTAGACAGGTGTTCAACCAAGACCAGGAGAAGACATTGGCGGATTATTTGTTAAAATGTGCGTTAATTTACTTTGGTCTATTGCCAGAAGAAGTGAGAAAATTAGCATATACTTGTGCTGTTAAATTTGAAATGCGCCTAACATTCCAGTCTCTTGGCATAGGAATAAAGAAGCTGTAGCTGATTGGTTCACGGGTTTTATGAAAAGAAATCGATCTTTGTCCATAAGATCTCCGGAAGCCACAAGTGCAGGACGGGCATCCACTTTTAACCGGCACAATGTTACTGCTTTCTTTAACAAGCTAGGAGACGTTATATTGAAACATAACTTGCAACCATCTAGAATATGGAACTTAGACGAAACAGGAGTCACCACTGTATTAAAGCCAAAAAAAAATAGTAGCATCAAAAGGCAAAGTTAAGCAAGTCGGTGCAATAGTGTCTGCGGAGCGAGGTACTTTAGTTACCGTTGAATTAGCAGCAAATGCAGTTGGAAATACTGTACCGCCTATGTTTGTTTTTCCTCGCCTTAAGTATAAAACCTTTTCCTCCGTGATGGTCCCCCAGAAAGTATTGGAGCTGGAAATAGCTCTGGATGGATGACAGCCAAAGAATTCCTTATCTTTATGGACCATTTTATAAAACATAAAAAGCCAACTCCCGAGGACCCAATATTGTTGTTGCTGCATAACCATCAATCACATGTTGACATTGATGTGGTCGAAAAGGCAAAAGCCAATTCGGTGATAATGTTGTCTTTCCAGCCACAATGTACCTATAACTTGCAACCATTAGATGTTGGCGTTAATGGACCCTTTAAAACGTATTGTGCCAAAGCTCAAGGAAACTGGCTACTTAATAACCCAGGCAAGACAATGTCCATTTATGAGATACCTGGAATTGTAAAACATGCGACTCTAGCTGCGACTCCGAATAACAATATGAATGCATTTAAAAAGGCAGGTGTAAGTCCATACTACCCTGACATACTTACGTATGAAGATTTTGCTCCTTCATTCGTAACTGACCGACCTATGCCCGACGCTAATATTTAATTTGAAAGGGGTGAAAATATGGAGTCAGAACGTCAAGAATTATCAGACATTAAAGATCAGGTAGATCATAACATGGAAGCAATCCCAGATAGTGAGCCACGTCCAGCAACAACAGGCACGATCTACGAACCTCAACTATTGATAATATGTCAAATGTTAATGTCATTCAAGCCACATCTAGCACATTTTCTCCTGAAGCCATCAAACCTTTTCCAAAAGCACCACCAAGTTTGTCTAAAACAACTAAGCGACGTATAAGAAAAATTTTAAAAGTGAAACACAAGTAAAAGCTTTGGGAAGTGTTAAATTCACAAAATTTAGAGAAATGTTAAACTTAAAGGAGTAGTTTTTAAGGATTTGAAAATTTGTATCTTAATGTTTTACAATATAAATGTAAGGAGGCGTGTTGGTATAAGGGTACATTTATATTGGCAACACTGTCTTCTATGGTTGTTTTCTATTGTCTTTGGTGGACGTCTACCACCACTTTTTCTTTTTCTACGTAGCTTTGTAACACAAATGTGTTTTCTTGTAACTTTCATCTTATAAATAAATATGTGTTTATAACAAGTTGTAAATGAATTATTTTAACAGTATTGTTTAATATGTTGCGACTCATATTCTAATTCACAACCAGGTGAACAATGGATTGAATGCGTCATGTGTAAAATTGGGCTCATTAAAAATGCCTGAAGTCTAAAGATGTTCATTCCTATGTATGTCCGAATTGTAATTCTGACGACGAATTTTCTGAATAATTTTTATTACATTTAATTAAGTCTGAATTAAAACTGTTATCACAGTAAGCCATTAGTTATTGATCTCAGTAAAGTCAAAGCCATAAAGACTGAATAAATAAGCTATAGCTCGAGATGTTAACATTAGTTGATTAGATATTCTTTGTATTTTATTAAAGAATTTTCTATTTTTGTTAATTAAACGTTTTGTCGAAGTTGATAAATGTTAGAGATGGTTACTAATCTTAAGCTGTTTTTAGTAATTTGTTATTATTTTTTATAGTTTCTTTTTCAATAAATTCTTTAAATTGTATGCCGTAATGTTGATTTGTGCTATTATAAGTAAGAAACATTAAAATTTTGTACTTTTATAAATAAAACTTTCATAAATTTTCAGTTAGATTTGTCTTATTTTTTTAAACACACCTTTTCAACTAATCTTATATTATTAATGATTGGATTAGACAAGCGAAACAACTTACCTCATCTGAGGAACAACCAGCCCCTTGCTGTTGCTAGTTGTTCCTTGTCGACTTGCTACAGAAAGATGATACTGCCCTAAAATATATTATTATTTCAATGAATTGGACTATATAATTTGATACTAGGATACATTCTGCATCTATTTATGCAGGATTCATAGATTTTTGATCTATGCTATCTATGCTATCTTAATATTGCTTCCTACTCCAAAATCGGAACTTCGAACCCCACCCTCATCTACAATCGCTTCTAGACCGTCTACTTCAAATGATCCAGAGCCTGAG
Source organism: Danaus eresimus (assembly GCA_018231745.1). Lineage (NCBI taxonomy): Eukaryota > Metazoa > Arthropoda > Insecta > Lepidoptera > Nymphalidae > Danaus > Danaus eresimus. Next base: position 8,106 of record DVQP01003529.1, read on the forward strand.
ATTGATCTTGGTAAAAAGTCAGCAGGAGAAGTACGAACCGACATAGGAACAAAGAACAAAGATTTCAATTTTGACATTTTAGATACGAACCCATCAACAAATTCAAAAAATTTTAATATCTCGTTCTCAAATTGTTCAAACCTAACAATTTATTTGAACGGTAGTAAAACTAATTGTATAGTTTTGTTAACTATAACTTGACCGTTCAAAATTCGTATTAATGTGTTGTGTTTGATTGCTTTAAATAATTTCACAGATTTTTATTTAACTTTTTGTTTTTTTTTGGACTATACTGACGTAAATAATGAAAATTCACCAACATTGATGACAGATCTTTCTGCAAATGAGAACCCGAACAATGTACAACAACTTTACCTAATGAAATCCTGGAACAAAGACCATTACAAGCTCGCGTAGCGAACCTTACACCATAACAGATCTGATCAATACTAACAATGACTGCTCCCAAAACAAATCGCAAAAAAAGTTTAGTTATTATTTTTGTGGTATATATGTTTAGCCCGACTCGTCCGGGCAAAACGGATAAAAGACACATTTTGTTTTTACAAAAATTAAGAAACAAAATCGTTTAAGTTTGAGGTTTTTTTTATTGCTGTTTCCAAAGTTTATAAAACAAAGTACAAATTAAAAGTAAAAAGAGTTACATTGATTATGAATTTGTATTTTATTTTATCACTCTCCTTTAACATATGCATTTTGCCCCGGGCTACCTTACGAGTAAAGAAATTGGTAGAAAAGTAGATATCTAAAAGATATTAAATTATTATTTTCTTTTTCCTATTCAATTACTTAGTTCCTTTTAACGTTTTTGAAAACGTGCTTTAATGTCTTTATTGATAAAATCAGTTTTAACCCTAATTATCTTTATTAGCTGTATGTTAATTTATGATTGTATGATGTCATATGAGGCCCTAGCAGCATAAATCGCAGGACTTTAAAATATAAATACAACATTAATATTGTAAAGTGTCACATGTTTTTAATTAATTTATCTGTGTATCCATAACTTTATAATGTAGAGACCGTTACTGCTTGATCCGGTACACGAGACTGTCTCTGGAAATATTTAAAAACGTTTTTAAAAGTTTCTCAATAATTCTTAAGTTATTAAATAGATTTTTTAAACTGTTTAAAAAAGTTTATTAATCAATAAACACTAAAATGTGCAAAAGAATTTTCATAGGCTCTTTTCAAAGATGGGTAGAATTAAAAAAAAGTGCCCAAAAAATGTCAATCATCGCGTTATCAAGACTGGTGACATCAAAAGTATTAATTTAGAAAAAATTCTGAAAATTTACCATTATCGAACCAAAACGGATAATAAGGAGGAAGCAAAAGCTATATTTCAACACAAAAAATTACGCGGAAATAAAGGCAATCGAAGAATAGACCAAATTACATTGACGCAAGCTACAACAATAAAATACCAATTTCAGAATTATTAGAAGCTAAACTCTTGTCACTTTGAAAGTTTCCATAATGATTTAATTTTATTTTAGTATTTTACCTTAAGGTTTACCAAGCCTGATTCTAAGTTCAAAGTAAACAGTTATATTTATGTAGGTCTAGGATAAGTGAATAATATGTGACACCTGCCATTGATTCATTAATTAATGAGATTTAAATAAGGATACAATAACTGTGATTCAAAGCTTAGTCAATAGTTAAGTTCTATGGATAATTGCAATTAGGAAGATGTTGAACGATTCCCAATTCCAAATTAACCAGAGGGAAGGGGGGGAAAAGGGACTATTGTTAAAGTTTAGACAGTAATATGATAATCTGCCATAAAAAGTCGGATTAGTATTTACGTAACTTACTATTAAGACTTCAAAAATTTTGTTATGGTAGGAGGGGGAATGGCGCTCAGTGGGTAATTGTTACAAATAATAAAATATAGATATGCACACTAACGCCATCTTGTAGCAATTATGTGAACTGTTTTGTATAGTGTTCGTTCTTTACGTTAATAAAAGTTTTTTATGTCGTTGGGATAACGTGAAAGCAAGTCGTTTTATTTTATTATCAATTATCACAGGTTATGGGCCCAGATTCATGCTTCAGTTAGTGAGTTTATTGTTAGAATAATCTGAGTGCGATGAACAATAGACTAATTGATAATTACCAGACTTGTGTGTAATCAGTGAATAACAGTTATACTTTATTTTCGTGCGTGGCTGTCATGGCGTCCAGTACAAACTATCTCGTAAACGTACCAAAGTTAAAAGGGCGTGAGAACTTCAGTGAATGGTGTTTCGTTGCAGAGAATTTCCTTGTGTTAGAGGGAATGGTTGGGTGTATAAAACCTGAGCCCGGTCATCCGCCAGTTGCTGCAGATGATGCGAGAGCCAAGGCAAAGCTGATTTTAACGATTGACCCGACTCTTTATGTTCATATTAGAAGCGTCACAACATCGAAATAATTGTGGAATAAATTGAAGATGTTGTTCGATGACTCGGGATTTACTAGAAAAATTAATCTTCTGAGAAATCTAATATCTATTCGATTGGAAAATTGCACTTCGATGACGTCATATGTAACACAAATTGTTGAAGCTGGTCAAAAACTACAAGGAACG
>DVQP01003530.1:0-10704 GCA_018231745.1 Danaus eresimus
CCGACAATATATTAGTTTTATTTAAATGACTCGCGAAAATCTTAGATCTCATTATGTAACATATTTATTCTAATACTCTCACAAAATTATTGCCCCTACAATAACAGTAGACTTAAAAACTTTGAATAGAGATAACCGTACACTCTCTGTAATCGGTATCAATATTTGAAAAAACTCATATAGAAACTGTCATATTATGTTAGTATGTGATTAAAAAATCTTAACATTACTTTTGCTTTAATTAATTTTAATATTTGAATTCCGTGAATTGTAGTAAACATGTAATTGATGGATGAATTTCCCTCTTCACCTTACAGCTTTTTGAGTGAAAAATGTTCAAAATACTTTATCTATGATGCTGATGAAAACGTATTTTTCTCTCATAGCTATCACAACACGGTTATGTTACTTTCATGAACACTTATAAAACCGAATGATTGGCTAATTAGAATCCTGTTAGATTTAGTACATACTTACTCTACATTATATTTATTTATTACCATAACTATAGCATTGTATCAATAACTTCTATTATGAAGAAAAAACGTATGTTAGTTCGATCAAAAGGAACGCGGCAGCATTTAGGTTACAATTCTCGTAGCAAGAACGCTGCGACGCCTGAGGCAATCTTAAGAATAATGAAATACAACCCCTGTCATTCGTACACGTCTGCACATTCAGTGAAGCTATGTAAAGACAATTAAATTGAGAGCTAGACCGTACCGTGCAAGATCGTAAAAGGAAAATTAAGGTCAATTGTCCTTCACTGGGAACGGCACATACCGGCTAAGTTATATTGACATAGTTTTTAGCTCATCTCACCTAAATGTTGTTTGAACACAATTCAATACTGTTTTCCGTGAGTCAAAATTATCCCAAAAACAAAATTATACAAAAAAAGCCAACTTCCCAAAACTTTTTTTTTAGCTTTCCAAAAATGGTCTCTTTTTTTGCAAAATAAGTTAGCAGAATAGCCTTCCGAGGTAACATCAATTATCAGCGTCAGTTTTCCCATTTGTATTATTAATTCCGACGGATCTCGATCGTTATTGTATTACTGTTACAATTATTATTTAGCCTTTGACATCCGCTAGATTTTATAAGGAAACGTTTCCCTCCGGCGAGATTGAATGAAGATCCTTTGTCGCTTAACACAATTATTAGGACGGATAACTAAATAATAAACTAATGTGATTGTTGGCAAGTCTTGCAGCTCGTAACGAGACCACTCGAGACTCTCGCGGTGACGGCTCCACTTAATTTTCAATTCAAATAAGACGAGCCGTTTTCTGCCGCAACGCAATTTGGGTTGTTAATGACTGTACGTGTAGTCAGCTGCTCATTCGTATAAGGAGCTCGCCTTTAACATCATCCTTTAATTGAACACTACTGTGACATGTTTCTCATAAAAAAATCGCTTTAAATGTGTCAATCATTACTCTAAGATTTTTCGACATTATTTCATTTTGATGTCTTTAAATGTTTTAGCGAAATAAAAAGTCTGAAAAATATTAATATACATGTATGTATGTGTTTTATAAGATATTCTTTACTTCTAAAACATAAACAATGTTTTAACTTAATTTAGGACTAAAATCATCCAAAGTTTGGCTAATAAAATATTTACTTTCAACTAACTGTTACTTTTTATTATTTTAGCAAGTTAAATACGAATGTAGAATAAAAATATTTATGTTAAAAACGATCTCGCTACCCGGGACGAATATAAATAACGGGATCAGCTATGGAGTGGCCGTAATGAAGAGTGCTCGAAGCCTTCAAGCGAGGCGGGGGTCCTGGCTGCCGGCTGCCGGTCTACCGGGTCGCCGGACAACCGCGCGAGATGCACCGAGCGACTCCTAATTGAACACCCTGGCCGGGTCTAATCAGGGCTCAGCTGAGCGGTGCAGGCCGAGGTGGCTGCGGGGGTGAGGTGCGGGCTGGTGCGGGAGCGTCCGGGGGGGTGCGGGATGTGCGGGGGGTGTCGGAGGGTGTACGTAGGTCCGGAGCCACGCGGGCTGGCCGCGCCCCCTGCGCGCGCCGTCTCGCCCGGGAAGCTCATTCAAGTAGCGAGCGCGCCCCGTGCCAGCCGCCAGTCTCAGGTATGTCCATTTTGCTTTTGGTGTTAGCACGGAGCGTACAGTTCCCCGCCCGCGAGTGTACTGTCTGTGAGTACTGTGAGTGAGCCCGGTACGTTCTCATACACCGTCCGTGTCGCTCGCTGGGACGCTCATTCCGAGTGTGTCCGCCGACGAGATACCCCGATTACAACCGCGCCCCGACATCCCTAACAAGTGACGACTGTGATTTAACTAAACGCGATTCATGTCAGAGAGACGGCGACTATAACGATTTAATATATGATTATTAATATAAAAATAAAGTGGTGTTTTAAAAAACTTTACCGGTTCCACTGTAAATATTAATGAATATTTTTTACGATTAGGGCGTTTATGAACGTTTATATTATAAATAAATCTGCATTTTCTTCGCGTCAACCGGGTTACACAACGTTCGCTTACTGTTTGCATGATCTGTCTGAGCTTTCTTTGTTTCATCGCTCGTTTCTTTATAAACGTCCCAGAAGGACCACACGGTCCTCGCCCACCTCCAGGTAAGTTTATTACTTTATTAAATGTAGCTTGTGTGTTCCTAGCTGTTAAGAATCAACGTATAAACTAACACGACGGCTATTATTGGAATTTTTATAATTAAAAATCATTCAAAACTATTCGGAAAATAGAGAATATATATCGGAACGAAATGATCAACTTAAAATAAAAATATTCAATCAAATTAAAATATATGCATCTTGACTTTAGGGATTCTGCAAATCTTAAATCTCCGCCGACGGTATCTTCTCGTAAACAGCCTTTGATATGTGTATCTTTATGCCAGTGTATGTCGGTATGTGTCACGTTATGTTCGCTTACAGTGCCTGTTGATGTGTCTGTGTTGTGTTTGTATTTGGTGTTTTAATTTTGCGAATCCTTATTGTATTTTTCATTATGTACAATTTAAGTTTTGCTACCGATACTAGAAGATCAAATAATGGTGCTAGATATGAAATTTTAATGTATTTGTAATCTCTTAATTCGACTCAAGCTAGGAGATTTTCTGGAGTAAGTACGGTATTAAAAAAAGACGTAATAATTGTTTCTAACGAGCCAGATAAAAGTTATAATTTTGTTATCAGAGTCTCTTTATTTGAATATAATGTAATATAGCATATGATACGAATTTTCTGATGATTTCATCCGACCTTAGATGAAACATGCCTAGTCGGTTCATTAATAGCGTAGCACGTAGCTGTAGCAGTCGCTACGAGAACGCCGCCGCGTAGACATCCGTAGACATCCGTCCGGACCTCACTTCTGAATTATCATGTTATATTTCAAATTTATATAAAATAATAATATCATTTTTTTATTTATTGCCATTAAAAAATGAATTGTTATGTAAAGTGTATTCAAGTACTATTGCATTGGTATGAAGTTTCTTTTTTATGAATTGATACGAACTTAGAAGATTTAGAGGTAACATTAATATAATAGTAACATATAAATTTTAATATACATATGTGTATTTAATGACAATTCAATTCATTTTATTGATGTTCAGATGTAAGAGATTATTACAACCCGACGCGATAGCCGACCTTTATCTATAAATCAATGTTTATGATAAAATAAGACCTCACAATAAACGACTGACGTTAATATTATAATTATAATTATAATAATTTTATCGAAAACCGAAAAATATTCGTAAGGTTTAATAACTCGTAACATATATTTAATAAAATTATATTTATATATTAGAGTCATTTACAATGCAATTATTATTTTTAAGCAAAAAAAGTGAAAACATATACCTAAGGCGTTTAATAGAGAGCAATAAAATATTAAAGGAAGGAATTGCAAAAAAAAACCGGTCCTCAATATATAAGTTTACATTTAGTTTAGTTGTGACGTAGTTGGTAGAAACGATTTAAAATAAAACTATTATATCGAAACACGAACGTCATCCTTACAATAAAGACATTAGATTCATTAAACCATTGATTAATAATTTATCAATTAATTTAAAATATAAGAATTAATAAAATGACTTGTTCGTAACATTATAACAGTCGGCGTAATAAAGTGCACACGATGTATATAACATGTTTGTCTGTCCATGCGTTCCATCTAATATTTAAAACTGCTTAAAAATTTAAGCTTGAATAGAAATTTACTATACAATTTTTTTAAGCACGAGTAATAATTATTTCTTTGTTTTTTCAAGTCTAGTAATAATAACTTATCATATATATTTTTAAACTTGCCCCTTATATTCTAACCGCGCGTGTTAGTTGTTATCAAACGGACAATAATTGATAACAATATGGCCGCCGAGGGGTCCCGTCACGAACATTACTTACATATATTTGCAATTTAAATTACTCAATAAAATATAACGCATGCTTCCTTTCACTGTCTTGTTACAAAACTTTATTGTCTTTGTTCAATTCCAAATAATAATAATAATAAGTTTCAAAAAGAAGTTAGTAGGGTTATAATTCACGCTAATATTATTATGTATAAATACATCGGCATAACACTGTGTGCAACATATGACAGGCGGCCATGTTGCGTCGCACGCGCCATGTGTCGCTATCAATTTGATCCGCCTGCGCCCGCGCAGCTGTGACGACCCCTGCCTAGTTCATTGAAATAAAAAAATACACCCTATATTTTTGGATATCTAATAATTAATGCAACCCACTTTGTCTATTACTCTTTTCGCACGCGCAGCCTATCTGCATATGTAATGCACTATTATTACACATACCCTACACATTAACTTTTGTTCATATCAGACCCGTGATCCGTTGGACCGGTTCGCTTTGTTGAAATAAATTAATTCATGTTTTTTTGTCCACTACTTTACTACGATGACCAGTTTCAACTACCCTCTAGTTTTTTTAAGCCGTTTAAATAATTTTATTATATACGAATAGGCATACAACTCATCTCGATTCTATGTCATTGTTTGTGCTGGATTGATATATTAATTTTTAATAAAAGTGGCATATAAGATTTATAAAAAACATATCTTGCTGGATCGTAAAATATATAAAAATAAGTAAATAAGAACAACTGTGCAATTAATACAAACAAATATATTTAATATCTGACATAATATTTTATATCACGGTAAAAAATATACCGAGAGATAATACTTCTTTAAACGACATTCAAATAACAAGAGAATCAGATAGGCTTAGTATATTGAATAAATATTCACGAGAGAAAGATTATTGATGATGAAAATTTTGAATACTCTAGAAATACAGCAGAAGAGTCTTAGTGGTAATATTCAGGCTCATTCTGAAGGAAAATTTAATAAAACTCTCCAAAGAAAAAGTGAAATAAGTTCCTATATAGACAAACCTTCGATATAATGAAAAGATTCTAAAGATAAGCTAATATAAGTTACAATATCAGTTGCAAGGTGAGGAAGGAACATTGGATAAAACGAAATCTTTAAGAAAATGCTATAAATGTAAACATCCACACAATATTCACAACGAAATTATTGACATTATGGAATAGAAATAACATACATCAGGATTTCATTCTGTGCCTTTCTTTAATGTATATGGTTAATTTTAACTTTACAGCTACATCTAAAATAGACGCGTGGAAATCATGGGCCAAATAATCGTAAAGTCCACTCCCAGGAACAGCTCTCATATTTTTTTTCAATACGACAGAATGACAATAGAAGAAAACAAAGAAGAAATCTTTAATTCTGAATGGACTTTTTTTGCCTCCTACAATTTTGTTGCTTCGACACCTGTTGATAACGAGCAACAGTGATATCATATCAAGACTTTGAATTTCTGATAATTTTTCTCGCTCTATAATTCCGGTATTTAAATAAGTTAGGTCGGAGTTAATCTTTTTGTATTTTAAATTGATGAGAGACATCAATGTTCTACAAAGCCGACTAGATATAAAATAGGTTACTAGAAAATATTTCATTTTTAGGAGATAACTCTGTTGATGGAAATTGTAGTTAATGATCATTAAGTTAGTTTGATAGACCATGTTTACTACCGGCAGTTCTTAAGCAGAATATGATGAATATCTCGAAGAAGTAAAGAATAAGAATTTCTAATGAAACCGTGTGATTATCAAAAACACATTTCTTATCATTTACTCTATCTTGTTACGAATCTTAAATGTAAATTATAATAAATAAAAACTATTTCTAGAAAATCATATCATGTGGACATACATCGACATTCATGTTAGGACTCTTTTAAGAAACTGACAATGCCATTCATATAAAAACACTTTTTGTGAAAGTTTGTTTTTGGAATGACAAGTACATTTGACAGACACAATGATAACAGACTGACCAAATGTCGTATAATAGTTTACTCCCTAAATAAGGTAAACGTGTGAACCGAGGTCTTCACACGGAGGTCATAATTGGTTATTATAATAATGAAGCGTTCCAGAGGCAGCGAACAATCAGCCAGGAACAATGGACACGAATCAAACAATCGATTCATCGAACGGGACGCATTATCACGACAGCTGCGCGGGGTGGCTGGCGGTGACAGGGTTCCATCTCCCACGGTCACGGTAACCCACTCCGTTATTTACACCCTTGTCGCACTAGGTTATCGCTATGAGGACAGAAATGTAAAGCAGAAAATAGCAAACAAAATATACATATATAAAATGTATTTCATGTTTAGTTTAAAAAAATCGAAATGTGCAACAAACGTAACAACCAAAAACAGAATAAACTCTTCCATGAGCCCGGACGACCTTAGCACACTTAAATGCCTTTTTTGTTGTGAAGGGGTTACTTTTGACCGGCTTGAGAGTCTCGTGGCGCCATCACTCGTACATTGACCCTTTATTTTTTATCGCTGTTCAGTTACAAAATTTTGCCAGAACTTCCGAATTAATTATTCTCGTAATATGTTATTTCAATTAATCCATTATTTTCTTAGTCGAAACATTGATTTAAAGGGAAATCATAGGTGCAAGATTTTTTGTATATATTTTAAGGCCAACGTACGCGTACATCGTGTGTCGGTTCTATTGAGAGGCTTCTTTCTCCCTCTTGTACTGCTTACGTTACACGGATTATCGCATCACCGCTTAACATTGACGCAATCGGTCAATTGATTCATGATATCAGTCTCACTTAATTACTGAGAGACTGAATTTTCGTATTAAAATAGTTTGACCCATTTAATAACTTTAATCATGGTATTGATAAGTATGTTCTTGTTCTTTATTGTTACCAAAACTAATGCTGGGTTATGTGATTTTGATGTAAAAAACTTCTAATTTTGACCTCTCATTAGTTGATTGATTTACTATTTTCGAATGGTTTTTTAAGTTTAAGAAACTACATTTTGGAATAACATTCGGATTCAATGAACGAGCTGCAGACAAACATAATATAATATATTGCTGTTATCATAAAAAATTTATGTCATAGTCGAAAGTAAAGTAAATATCTCGAATGATTTTCGGCAATATATCTATCCTTACTATCAAAGCAACGTCATAACTCAATACAAACAGTTCCTTATCTTTATATATAAATTTTTGCACATAGTAAAGTATATTGACAATACGAACTACAAAAAACATTGAATATCTTTTAAAAATGAGAAAACTTTCAACGAATCTTGCAAGTTCAAAAATATGGAACGTTTTGCGATTTTTTTTTCTATAAAGTTGGTCTCAGATTATATGTTATTAGGTATACTTCAAGATTATTACTGGTTTCTTTTCATTCACGTTTGTAAAAAATATTGCATCGGAATTGGTTTAAAACAATATGTCCCTTAAAAATCTGTAACATATATATTTATATTTCAAGTGGAATCATTACTTTTAGTTTCCTATAAACTACAACGCAAGGAAAATCAGAAGAACGAGTATCTGACATATATTTTTAAATTTGACGTATAAAAACTGTACTGTTTATTTAATTACAGACATTTTTATGTCAGTCTTTATTTACACGATGTAATTATATGCCTCAAAACTAAACAGCTTTTGATGAAGTTCAGTGAAATCCGCAGCATCCCTAAACCAGTTATACGTCAAAATGTTGCCAACTAAAATTCGACCTCCCTAAAACCGCCGCTCGCCCCTCGGAGGGCAATTAACCCTCACTGTTTACGTTCCTTCACCATGGAGAATGCACCATAACCTTCCTTGATCAGTATAAAATTACTTTATTGCATGTTTGTTTTTACGCACACCTTTTATAATACTTCTGATTCATTGCTTTAAATATAAAAAAAAACAATAGTAACGTTGTAAACATAGTTAAACTAGTATTTTTTCAATATAATCTAATGGATTTAAGAAGTTATATAATAAGAAAACAATAATAATTAATTGTACGAGTTTTGTGATTTTTATCAAAAACTAACAGCCTTTTGTCGAAACTTGTAATTTAGTTATCTCTCTATAAACAATTGTTTGTAATGAGAAAAATATTATTTTCATTCAGGTCCCATGTATATAATATTTTTATTTACATCTCGTTACTGTATAATCTTTATACCGTTAGAAATTAGCTACAGTAAAAAATAATTCGCAATAAAAGCTGGAATCGCTTGGAGATTAGAATTCTAATAAGTCATATGCAACCCCTCTAATGGTAAACAATACACGCCAGCTGCATCTTGGCCATTGTGTGAAGGACAATGCACCCCTGCTCTATGCTATAATGCATGATTCTGTCATAGACTATACTACATGCACTCGGACGGTTTACTAGTCGCTGTTATTGTCACGTATATTTTCAATATTTTACCAGCCATTCTATCGTCCTAGAAAAATATCGTTTTTTTTATTTCTACTTATTTTAATTGCTCTATTAATGTACACTGTATATATTTTTAAGTAAGGCTCTATTTTTTAAACAATCGTATTTCTTTTTGTGATTTTATTTTTATGTTTAAAAGGATCTATGGAAGCTAGCTAGGTTCCTGATAAAATTTGTGAGCAACAAAATTTAGATGATAGGAACTCTTGCGTTACATTTCTGAAAGGCGTATTTAAAATATATTGATTTTTATTCCATAGTATAAAGAGTTTGTTTTTTATAAAAGCGGATTGTTTAAAATTAAAGGGTTTTGTATTTCAAAGTGCGAAGAAATTTAAGAAGGAAGAAGATTTTGAATCTTGAGGAACGCAGCCCTCCTCCTCGCGTTCACTGCGTTTGCCATATGTGTACCTCTCAATCATAAGGCACGCGGTGAATGCCAAGAGCGGGCTCATACATCGAGAAAGCCTTAAAATACAAGAACGAAGACTGAAAATAGAAGACAGTCGAAGAGTGGAGATTCTAATTAAGGTTATGTCAGAAAATATAATCGCGCCAAGTCAGTCGCCATATTGTCCATCCCGTTTCAAGGAAAATACCTTATTATGTATAATAATCAGATACAGGACATGATTTATTTTTTGTATTATTTACGTACATTTTAGTTTAAGTAGAACATAAGTAAAATATTTTGTAGGAATCAAAAACTTAGTTGAATATACAACATGTCAATAATAAAGACAATTATAATAAGTAATTATATATAATATTAACCTCAACACGATTTAAAAACAATTAAGGAAGTGTAACTTTATAACAAAAACAACGAAAAACATTCAAGCGTGTCTGAATTTGACTTTATACGATAATCATTTTGTATTGATAAATGTTGTAACACAACATTTATCTTCCAAACGCAAGTTAAACGCGGCCGCTACTTTAATTACAACTTTGGGACCGGCATCAACGGTGAAGGGAGATGACGTCAGCACGAAGAAGTGCTAATATAATATTTCAACGATTTCGACGCCCGTTCATAAGTTATAAATACACAACTATTACTATACTTATGTAAGAACGACACTAACTTCTGGTAAGATACATAATTGTGTAACTCATCAATACTTAACTTGCCTAGACGACAGTTCGGGTTGCCTTGTAACTTCTTTGCTTTTGATATGTATTTTTAAATGTAAATAATTTTTATTTATTTTCTTTATGTTATTTATTTATTTAAATTCAATGTGAAACAAAAATTTCCAATCACTTTATTTCCAAATTTACGAGTGCCTACTAGAAATCCTTCCAACGAGGTTTCCTTATATAGAAAAAAATTACGGTGATTAATTTGCAACGTGTCGGTTAATTAAATGTCAATATTACAAATTAGGAATGTGAGAGCAAGCTATGTAAGTTTGCTCTATATTTAAAATGACGCTGACGTAGTAATGTATAATTCTATATTTACAAGGTGTTACGTCACATGCCATGTTATTAGCGGATCGCGTGCAACATTGTACTACAAGTCGGTCAAATGCCTTGTAACAAATAAAAGTCGAATTTGCAAGCTCAGCGTTCCACTCTGTGTTGAGCTCTGGAGTCGTTATAGATACGTGATGTAAGGCCGCCACGTCTTCGATTTACGAAATCGATACATAAAATTGAACGCTTTTTCGAACTGTCTGAATTCATGCGTTATACGAAAAAGTACCGCGGATTGTGGAACATATGCTGTCGTAGTTAACTGTAACAATCGTGTGATAACAAGAAACTCCTTTGCTTTAAAGTATCCGAAACGTCGGGATTATGTAGTTTTAAAGTAATAAAAAATCGCGTAGTAAATCC
>DVQP01003531.1:0-10703 GCA_018231745.1 Danaus eresimus
GATAATATTGTGATATATTTGCGGATGGATCTGAATGTATATTTTTCATCAATAACTTTATTGATTTTGAAAGCATGAAGGAAATGTGCTGTTGGGAATAGACACAACAGTCTGAGCAGACTTTGTTAGTGACAAAGCTAAATAAGTGTCATGATTCAATTCAAACCTGGAGCCGTATTTCAATAATACCTTTATATTAAATATTTATTTATGAATAAGTTTCAGTGAATGTTCCACATGTGTTAGCAGATATTTTATATTTAATGGAAGGATTTATTTACATGATTCATTGACATGAGTGATTATTATTTTCACTATTTATTTACCACATCATTCTGTGGTACTCCCAAGACATATATCATCATTTCTCGTTGTTAATAAAAATCATACTCATATATACTTTTAATAGAAAATACAAAAATAAAACACGTTTAAATATTAACGCAATAATTTATTAATACGCTAATAATTCAATGATTATTTTATCATTATTTCACACTATTTTAAAGATCTGATTTAAGTAGTGAAGACATTAGAATCCTTTATAAGGTAATAAAATCCACCAAAACATCATTTCCAATGTCCCTTCATCTTTTTCACATTCTTTATATACATTAATATGTATTATTTATTAAATACATTATATTTTCTTGTACTTTCTTCGATGGGAATACGTTTACTAGATATATAAATACAATTTTTATCGTAACGAATCAGACTATTTTCAACGTGTGAATTTGTTAATTGTTTCATAATTTTTATCGGTGTAATTCTTTGGTAAATTTCTCGGATATATTTGGATAATTATCATCTATTAACGGTTAGACGAGATATATCGATGTTCTCTTTCAACGACCAAACGCCATTTACTTCCCATCCCTTGCCATTTAACGGGCGGTCATTATTATTTTTTATGATTGTAACAGGAAATGCCTTAAATAATGACTCCATTAGCCCGCTTCCAATTATAAACTCTCCTTGTTTTATTACGTAAATTTTTAATGAGTCTTATTCCGATCGAAAAAAGTTAATTGATGAAAAACTTATGAGTTATGTTATAATAGTAATTATATGGGAATCTTCGTTTTATTAATTCTATTTATTGGCACTAGCTAGTTACTATCACATCGGATCCTGCGTGTAAATCAAACCAAGATGAATTAACAACCCAATGTAAAGCGTGGACGTATAATAAAAAGACAACGTACGTAGACTGAAAGTGTGTGGATAAAAAAGGTTGGAGCATTGAAAGGAATATAGAGAACTGGCTTAACATTTTTGGTGAAAAAGTAAATAATATTTTTTAGCAAGGTCCAAATAAATATCATAAAAATAAATAAGTATGATTCTGCACACATTAATAGCTAATAATATGATTAAAGTTGCCAAGTTGCCAAAATGTCACCATGAGTAGAATATAGTTGATTATAAATAATATTGACACAAAATAATTCGTTTTATTCGTATTAAATTTTCATCGGAAAAGGTCGGATAACATACGAATACTAAATCTTAATGCTGGTTATATAAAAAAAATCCTTTGGCAAATCAGCAACTAAGAATTGACATACCATCCATCTACTCTTAAGCTGTATGATTACATTACATCCTGCTATACAATTCCATTATATTTTCGCAATATTCATTGTAGGCTTATCAAAAATAGAAGGATTAGAGATTAATATATATCACAAAATATATTCACTGTCACCACAAACGATTTCATTGTTTACAACGCCAAAGCTTACAAACATGTTTTATAGACGTCATTTAAAATATACATCTTTAACTAAGAATAATGCAAATGAATACAAAAGATATGTATCAAGTAACTGAAATAAAATATTAATTTAATTAATTAAGAAACAGCTCCAATGCTAGCTTTGATATTGTAAACAAATTATCGTTATAGCCCTGACATCAACATTATGGACCACTGAAAAGAGGTATTAATTCAATAATTAGATTAAAAGTTTGAAAAGCTACCGGCTACCATGCTTCTTGTTATTAATTAAACGTGGTGAAAGTTAACAGGCTAAGAAGGTGTATTTACTAAATTGACCAAAAAAATCTAAAAATATCTTTAAAACAGGACGATTAGGAAATTGCTAACTAACTTTCTTGATGACATCAATGATAAAAACTAAGCACTACATCGTAGCACGTACATGCTGGAGGAAATTCAGTCAATATAAATCTAATTAGAAAATATCTTAAATATTTTAATATACTAAGATAGTTATAGCATCTGATAATAAAATATATTTTAAGGATAACCCGATAGAATTTGAAATAGAAACAATATCAAGTATATATAATAAGATGTTGAATTTTTTGAGACAATTTAAAATTCTCATTACATTTAAGAGTAAAGCTTTGTATATGTAAATAATACCTAAATTTTAAAGAGACGAAAACTTGCCTACCAACTACGGCACTAAAGATAAATTCACTTTAGTATAATCTAAATAAAATATGATTAATCGCAAATTTAATGATAACTATTCTAATATACAAACACATATAAATAATATTAATTTTAACAATGGACGAACACATCATTCGAGCGAACGCAGTCTACTTAAATGATTTCAATTAAGTCATTGCTTACAAATGAACTACTTAAGGTTCCATTACAAGTTAGAACATTTTAAGAGCACTTCACTTACAATGCTTACTCGTTTGCGATTTGATACAATCGACTAATTTCAATCCGATTTTTCACATTATCACAATCATGTCAAGGTAGGGTATAGTATCTATAGACTACATTTATTAATGAAAACAAAATCTCTATTTCTATTCTGAATGGCGCTAATCATTTGAGATCACAAATTGCTTTCAGATTACAGATAAATCACATTAAGGTAGGCTCACTTGTACAGTATTTTTTCGTAAATAGTCAGTTTCCTATCGAGACACATGTTACACCCAGACCGGTAAAGAACAGAAACCTTAGGCCACTTTGCAGGTACAGTATTCAATGTGGTGTTTTGACCTCACCCGTATTAATTTCAAACAGATTTTTAAACTCGTCTGACTAGAACTTGTGGTTTATATTTTTCCGTAAATCATGTCCATAGCTTTGTAAAAATCTTGTGATATATCAAGGAGCCAGAATAGTCCTCAAATGTAGAGGCATGTCATGATAGATATTGCCGTAATTATGTATAAGTTTGGTAGGTTCAGGAATCCTTTACTCCAAGTGCAGTCTAAATCTTTCGCGATGACCTAAAAACAGTAGATGGTAATATATAATATTCATCTTCTAAATAGATATCTTGTATTACAATAAAATCTACATTTAAACAACTTACGTCACTGAAAGTCCTGTTGTAGTGGGAAGGACATTTCGCAAATCTGAGATCATCTCGTACAGCAACGCAACTAGAGGGACTCTCGCACAAATATTGTCTTCGTTTACGATCCCACGCTTGAACCCAACTAAAAGCAAACAGAATAATAAAATAACGTATTTGTCATCATTACTTTGTTGTTGTAAATAATATACATACCCGATG
The DNA here is from genome assembly GCA_018231745.1 of Danaus eresimus. Lineage (NCBI taxonomy): Eukaryota > Metazoa > Arthropoda > Insecta > Lepidoptera > Nymphalidae > Danaus > Danaus eresimus. The sequence goes on from DVQP01003531.1 coordinate 3,522, forward strand.
CGACAATCACAGTATAAAGGATTACCAGACAGAAATATGTCATGAAGGAATAAAGAATTTGGTACTCCCGGCCATTCGTGTCTCGCTGGATTGGGAACCCTAGCTATATTATTATGCCTCAAGTCTAGGGTGAGATTCTTTACATGACCTGGTCTCCAGAAAACTTCACTTTCTATTTCCTCAAGGCTGGTATTATAAATGGTCAGAGTCAAAGTTTCAGATGTAACACCCTAAAAATTCAAGATTGTTAAATGTTTTCTCGTTGGGAAAGGCGAGTGAGTAAATGAGACAATCCATCGTTTTCTTGCCGACTGTCTAACTAAAAAGAGAATTTGATATACTTACACCTAGCAAATTCTGCGACAAAAATTTCAAAGCTTTACCGACAATAGTAATATTATTTAGCTTAGGAGGAAGTTCTCCAATCATCTCCTTGCCAAGATCGATTTGAGAATTGTCTATATGTAAATACAAATTCTTCAATGCATCATTGTGTGTCAATATCTTTGGAATATTAAAGTCTCTTATATTTCCATTAACGGATATTTTCAGAGTGCGTAATCCGTACATTTTGCTGAAAGCCCCGGCCTGTAAATAAGTTTTTGTTTTATAAATCTTTAATTATTCTGTTTATTAGTGTCTTTCTGTGTTTAGTGGCTCGACCTCATGCACTGATTAAAAAAACGTTTGACATTAACCTCTAGTATACTCAATTTTAGGTGAGTTACGTCTAAATATTCTAGTCTCGGAGACACGCCGTACATGCTTGTGTTCATCAGGGCAGTGATTGGATTCCCAGATAGAGACAACCAACGAAGTTCACTGAGGGAGTGAGTCGCCTGGAAAAATAAATAAAATATTTTTGATACATATTTGATAAATTAAATATGAAACACTTTTGTTAATATAAAAAACCAAAATTTTTTGTTGATTTTATTATAATTTCTTTTACAAGTTTTCACTCACTACGGGAACATTCGTCAAATCATTATACGACAAATCCAAAGCCCTGAGACGAGTCAAGTTTGCCGTCATATCGGTTGGAATGGAGGGAAAGTTGTTGTAAGATAGATCGAGACTTTTCAACTTCGGCAACGGCATGGATGGGATCTATGGAAAAAGATATATTTGAAATTTTAATTATTATAGTCAAGAATTGGAATTATCTCATATCTTACATACAATCATGCCATTGTCTTGATACTTACATTTGTGAGACTAACATTCTTTAGTCCCAAATGAGACAATCTTCTTTCTAAGCCTTTGAATATACTGCTTCCGCGGTCATTGTTGTTAAAGGGCATATTCATACTTAAATCCAGCCATCGGAGTTTTGGTAAAGCAGCAAAAGAACCGCTTTCAACTCTCACTAAGTGATTGTCAGACAAATCCAACCACGCAAGCGACTGGAATTTTTTTTATAAAGAAAATGAAATAAAATATACAGCAAACCAATATTCATCAAAATGTAACAGTTAGTTTAAAGCAGTAAACCAAAATGTTGCAGAAATTTTAACAGTAGAAGTCAATCAAATAAAAGAGAGGTAGAAAATAAAAAAGACAACAGCTATTAAAATAACTACTATACATAAATGAGGTATTAGTAGCAAGTGCAACAAGCGAAATAATAAGCTGTTAGAAATCTTAAGTGCTTTATCTGACGACATAATTTCTCTTGAAACTCAAAAGGGTAATCTCAAGATATGTGGTCAGTTGAAGCACTAGATCACAAAACATCAATCTACCTTAAACAATATGTTCTGCGGGTATTGTTTTTTTTGATGGAAAACTCTGGCGTGGTCGCGCCTAGCCGTGTGGTACATGTATTCGTCACTGTAGTCCGGTTCCTCGGGCCAGTCGTCGTGCTAAACCCGAGATGGTTATTATGAAGAGCTTGGATTTACGAAACCGATTTAAATTATGACAATAATTTTCAACGAATTGCAAAACCAGAACTATTTTTTTTGATTATAAATGAAATAGTATATTTCAAAGCGAATAGCAAATTAATAAATGACATTTATTTCATCAATGATTTTGCTTGTACTTTTGAATTAAAAAAAGATATATATAGAAGATGAGTTGCTTTGTATTCTTTCTTAAATTTACAGTAGTAATTTGATTAAGACATGCCATTGTCACGACAACAGCACACGAGTCACGGTTGTAAAAGCACTACCACACACTGGCAACACATCTAATGTTAGTTATGTATAAATGTCTTATATTCTCCATTATATTTTAATAACTAAAAAATTTATTACATCAGTACAAGATATACTACAACAGTATAGCAGAATGTTAATGAATTTTAACTCAAAAATATATCTATATCAAAAGCTAGAGAACATAAAACCATAGGTTATTCTATAAAATATTCAAACTTTTTACACTTCAAATCAATCAAGCTGTTAGATTAACTACAACATGATAAAATAAAACTACTTACCCTATATCTTTGTACTAAGTCAGCAATAGCTACAGCGGGTATATTGTTCCCGCTCAAATCTAGTTCTACTAGATTAATAGCAGCGGCCGGAGACAGACAGTTTGTTGGTATTCGTGACAGATCATTGTCAGATAGATCCAGCCTAGAAATCAATTACCATTGTTAACATTTCAAATAAATCATGTATGAATTTCAATAAAAAATTCCAACGTCATTAACTAATTAGAGTAATTTTGTAATATGGATATTTTTTTTAATATATGTAATGTAATGATTTAAGATTTTATTACCTTTCTAAAGCTGGAGATATGATGAGATTATCGGCTAAATTTTTGATATTGTTGTCTGAAAGGTCCACTGAAGTAAGTCCCTGCATCTCGTGGAACACTTCCACCGGTGTGTCGAACAGGTGATTATGGGAGAGGTCTATTATCTGCAAAATTATATAATTATTAGATTTGAAAGATTTAATAAATAATTTAAAACATGTATACTCACTTGCAATCTTTTAACTTTCTTAAAACAGTCATACTCCATGTGGAATATTTGATTATGGGATAAATCCAAGTACTGCAACATTAACATCGACCCAAAGACTTCTCTTGTTATATTACGAATCATATTGTGAGAGAGGTGTAACTCTGATAACGTCAGGTCCGCGTGTCTGGAAGATATAAATAATGAAAAAATATAAATAAATTATGTCTAATTTTATAATAATCATGCCAACAGCAACTTTATTTATCACCTGAAGTAGTATGGTGCTATGTATGAAATGTTATTGTGTGAGAAGTCCAAGACTCTTATATTCACTGATACCGTGCCAAGTCCTGCAATAGTAATATAAAGTATATAAAGTCTATTCCATATTTATAACTTAATAATGATAAATAATTGAGCAAGAAGCAAAAGAGTAAACGAAAATCACCTCTTTCTATACGCAGAGGACTGGGATCCTCAGAAACTAATCCTGCGAGAAAGCAAACAGTAATAAGCGCATGCAAAGCAAAAGAAAAAGATATGAAGCATTGTGTATGTCATCAGTCTTTCAGCCAAATTCAATAAAAAAATAAGTAAAGCTCAGTAAGAAAAAAAATCACAATGTTGTAAGAAGAGAATGCAATTTAAAATATAGAATACAAACTTGACTTATAAATAAAAGTTGCGAGTGGGCAACACTTTAAAGTTAAGTAATAAAATTAACTTACTTTGCGCTTTAGGTGGAGGGTAAAAGTTTGAAGAGAAGAAATTGACAGCATTTGAATCAGTCAATGAAACTATTCTGTTGTACGACACATTCACTTTCAAGGCCGTTGCAGATCCAACTTGATCAAATATCGAAAACTTGAACGTCTCCAATTGATTAAATGATATATCTAACCTAAAAACCGCAAAACAAATCGTTTATATTGATAGTTTAAAAAAAATCTATAAAAAAGGTAAATTTAATATACTTACTCTTTCAATGCCGGCAGATTTTGGAATGCCTCTTCACTAATTTCAGTAATAATATTTCCTCTTAATCGAATTACCTTCAAGTTATCTAAACTTGTGAAGGACCGTCTATGTACTGTTTCTATTAGATTATCTTCGATTAAAATTTCTTGCAATTCTCGTAAATTGACAAATGTATGTTGATCAATCCGTTGCATTTGATTTAGTGATAGAGAGACGCTTTCTAACTGTCGATGTATGTCGCTCTAGAAGTAAAAAAAAGTTACGCACGTTACACAATGTATTTAAATAAGTAAAATTATGAAATAGGTTACAAATCAGCTACCTGTAATGTTCCTTTAGAGAAGTGGTCAATAAGATTGTCTTGAAGGTTTAATGTTTTTAACTTATATAAGAAATGGAAAGATGTATCTGGGACATTCCGCAATTTGTTGTTACTAACGTCCAAATCCTGCAATTCTATTAGGGCTTTCAAAGGTTCAAATGGCAATATTTTTACGGAATCTGCTAATCCATTGGCTAATTTCAATGATGTCAAGCTATGTAACTGTAAAAAAAAGTGGGTATTATTAAACCAAAGTTTGAATTCATAACATATACCTACTTTGAATTCGATGTTTACCTCCGCAAACGCGAATGGGTCTATAAAGTCAATGTTATTTTCAGACAGATCTAAGGACTTTATAGTCCGTACATGTTGAAAGGCGCTTGCCTCGATTCGATTGATAGTGCTTCCGATTATTTTTAGATCCTCCAATTCCACTCCGAATTCTAGGAAATCTTCCGCAGATATACTGCGTCTTATCAATTTACTCACAGATAAATATCTGAGGGAACGCATTCTAAAAACAATAAGGTATTCCGTTTTAGCGCTGTTTATAAATCCTTTATTTCTTTTTCACAAATTGTTAGTAGCGTTTGACATTAAAACATTGTTAAGTGTCTAATTAAAACATTTACACAACCTAAAAATTGCGTCTTGGTAAGAATGTCGACAAAGTTCCATCACCAACTTTTAACCGCATCTAATCCCATGACCTTAAAATGAACGATAACAAAACTCATACATAGAACACACTTAAGCTATCTAAAAACTACTAATGACAAAGTGCTTTGACCAAAGAAAAGCTAGCCAATCATAGTTTGATGTTTGATTTATATAATAAAATGAGAATGTCAAACATTCATAAGCCGGTTTCGAAAATCAGCCACATATCTATAATGAGTAATCATAAAATGTTTTGTGTTTCTGACGTGCTGAAAGAATTGCTTTTAGTTATGATAGAAGCAAACTAGATCCCTTCGATTCGACAACATAGAAAGCCAGTTGGTAAAACATACCGAACTTACTTGCTTTCATAGCGGCATTGTATGTCAGACTCGTTTCTGTAATCAAAATGTAATAGCAGGCTCGTACTAAGCTAAATCAAAAGCATTTTATTTTAACCAATACTGAATACTAATTATCGAGCTATCTAATAGACCAAAGATATTATAATTTAAAATTATTTATTAAAATAACTATCATTCAATACCATACTTTAAATAAATAATCAAACAAAACGAGTTAAATTTCTAATATCATGCAAAGTTCTAAATACGAAGAAAATTATAGATGAAGATAGTTATAATACTATTATTTTGTGATAAAAACTTGGATACTACATTCGTCATGAACAAAGGTATATAAGTAATCATACGAGAGCGTGCTGTGAAGAGAAATAAACGAATAGAAATGAAAAACATAAACAACTAAGTATAAAGAAAATTTATGAAAAGAAATTTCCGCGAACAAAACAGTCTCCCGACACGATCACTAACTTTGTAAAAAGTAATAACGTCTTTGAGGAGTTTTACTACGGGCATCATTATTAGATTCAGTCTCGACATGTCATCAAATTAAGTAGATTTTGTTACATAACATAAATAATTCAATACTGTAAGAAAAAATACTAAGAGACTTGACGAGAAATTTAGGGGTAAAAATATTATAATTTTAAATATAATAGACGTCCTAGCTGTTAATAAAAACTATATAAATTGTGATATACTTCGACTCATCTTAATTTAGAAGATAAAAAAAATATTCGAATAACAAAATGTTTTTTATTTTGCCAAAAATTATTTACATCACAAGGATCACATTCTATTGTGATAATAATTTTTATTTTTATTTAAAAACAATTTTTTAGGTTGTGTAAATTAATGTTAAATGTTAGTTAACGTTAAATAAAATAATTAAATTAGTGAATAAAGTGAAGCCGTTATCGTTTACAAAGAACACTAACCTTCTCACATCTTGCAAGCTTATTTCAAGAGATGATGAGCCACTGATGTCCAAAAAGAACAATTTATACTGAAAGTTGTTTATGGAAGGTGTCGAGTACTCTGATGGATTATTCGTTGCTAGTAAATTCGTGTCCACCTACAAAAGATTTCGTGATGTATGTTTATTATTCAATAGAATTTGCTTTCACATAATATATTTTCACGTAATCTTCCATACCTTATTTTCTCTTAGGTTCAAGAACCGCAACGAGTCTAACTTGTTTAACATGAATTTGGATATCATTGTTAAGTTGTTTTCAGATAAATCTAGGGACTGAAGAGTGTTTTCGAGGCCGGCGAACGATGCTGGAGATAGGTCCGTGACACCGCAGTCTCGTAGAGACAATGTTTTAATCTTTGCATTTCGGAACGCATCTTCCTGGAATGAAAATTAATTCAGCAATGTAGTATTCATACTATTAAATAAATTAACATATATTTTTTCATATGAGATACAAGGATTTGATTAATATAAAAAAATTTCGTTTTGTACAATATTTTTTTGGTTGTGTATGCAACAAGTATCATTATTCATGTATGCCGTTTATTTATAAACGTGCTTTAAAGTCACGCAAAGCCAAGTGAAGGCATAAAACGCTTAGGATTGTAATTATATTTTTACATGTTTATTGGATATCAAGATCTCTTGAAGATTAGATGTTATATTACATTTATTTGCCGTCCAGAAATTTATTTTGCCATTATTATTGAACACATTACAAGGACAGAAATAGCAAAATAAACTTGTCACGTACGCTTGTAGTACCAATCTTATGTAATTATAATAAACATAACCTTCTCCTTAATAATTTACAGTACAGACATACTAGCCTTCGCCTCGTATACAGAAATATAGACTTCTTATAAAAATATGATTCTCATAGGTTATTTTGTCGATATACCATGTTAATACATTTAATAGGTTTCAAATTTCCCTTGTATACATGATT
>DVQP01003532.1:0-10700 GCA_018231745.1 Danaus eresimus
TTTGTTTACCAACATTGAGAGTGTTGATTTATTGTGGATTTTCTTTCAACGATTGGTGATTCATTATGGACTCCGACCTATCTTTTTCCAATGACCCCGAATTTCGCTCCGACGATGACCCTGGCTTTTGTATTATGGACTCCTAATAGATCTTTGCTAATAGATCGAGATCTATCACTGTATGTAGATGGGTGGTGGAAGCTGTAAATGGTATATTTAAGCAGTCATTTAAACTACTCAGACATGAATTTTTCAATCGTGCTTTCCAACGTGCTATAACAGATTTCCGTATTGCTGCAGCTATTATTACTAAGTTTCACCAGAGAGTTGTTGATAAAGAGGATGCACAAAAAATGCTGAATATAATAATGAAAAGATGTTTACTCCTAACACATTAGCTGAAAATAATTTATATTTTCAACCTATAAATGTAAACATGGACAGTTTCATATTTCCAAGAATAGAATATAATGATCTTATATTAATTGCATGTGAAACATACCAACTAAAACAAGCTTGTTCGTATTATTGGGAGCACATAAGAGGAGATGGTTCCTATACTATACAAGTATGTAGAAATATAGTCAGCGACCTATTGGTGGACTACCTGATTCCTTTGGCCAACTGCAGATTATTGCGTGGAAAAATACAAAGCAGGCATGTAAGTCGAAAAATATATTATATATATATACATATTATATGAAAATAATCACAATGGCAAGAAAGCTATAAAAGAATATTATTTTAATTGCATAGTTGGCCGAAGGACACTGGTTTGCTGCTCTCATATAATGACTATTTTATGTTTTTTAAGTTGGGCAAGGTATCAGGAACACATTTCACCACATGCCCAATTTCTTGAACACATATTAATAACATATGATGTCTCTGTATAAAAATAAATCATAAAAAATGTTGTTTTATTTCGCTTTAACCTGTTTTTCCTCACATGACAAAAATCTCTTTTTAAACATTTTGATACAAATTAAGTTCATATTCTCATTATAACTTATTAGTGCTTTCAAACTAATTACAAAAAATATGATAAAATGACTGTTCACGTCAGGCCAAAGTCCCCATACTAAGTGGACAATCTCCTTTCATAATTTTAAAAAAGTATAAAGCATGCAGATGAAAATTTTAGATCATTTATATGTGGCAAAAAACACAGTTCAGAAGAGATTGAATCTGCAAATGCTTGAGCAATAATATGCAGGAAGTACTATGCAATTAATCAAACAAATTTAAATATATATAATACCTTAATTCTAAGCATTTCTTCAATCCTTATCTTAAGGTCTCCAACATTGACTGCTGATAAGTCTCCGAGGGCTTCTAGTGTGTGGCGCATGTTATTAGAACCCAAAGTCATAGATGATGATTCATACTATTAAAAGAATGTTTCATTAAGAACCACTCAAAATTATAAATTAAATAAAATAATATTTTATAATATGTTTAAGAACTACAAATAAAGCTGTTTATTAATGTTAATTAAATACAAAATTAAACAATTTTATGTATGAGGGGAAAGTTAGAAAACTTTCATAATCATTTATACAATCAGAGCATCTCTCTTATAATGATTTATTAAATAAGTCCTATTTGTTTTTTTTTTTGTCATATTAATACATAAATGATCTTTTCTTTTTAATCCTAGATATATTCTCTTTATGTTTTCAACAACAACAAGCTATGCTGTATACTTTAAATATAAGCTTAAAAAACTTACAAAATTTATTTTTCAGTAACCTAATATTTGAAAGAAATAGTTTTCGTTAATTGAAATTATATACCCTTTAACTAATATTTGTAAGGGTGATAAATATTTATTGATAAGTCATGAAAGGCTTCATTTGTTAACTTTCCATAATAGTTCTTAGATAAAGAACAAAGTTAATGAAATACTTTCTTACCTTAGATAAATAATAATGTGTAAAAAGCGGCACAACAAACAGAATCACTGTAACCATTAAAATTACTCGAGACAATTTCAAATGCCCGAGCCATTGGCAAATTCGTTCGTGTATAAGGATCATTGTTATTTAATAATAACTACAATGCAGCCTTGAAATTGAGCATAATATTGAAATTTATGGTTTCATCATTACGTATAATTTAAATATAAATGTTTTGGAAAAACATTTAAAATTATGCAGCTCTCATGCGACACACAACTAGAACTACGAATGTCAATGTCAAATTCAGATTTCTCTCTATGTTGTGATCGACTGATAATCAGTCCGAGCCTATTATTATATTAGCAGATTATTATGCCAACCAACTTTGAGTTATAAAAATCAAATACTAAATTTATCTTATAATTAGCTTTAACATTATTGGATACCAATATTAATATATGATATGAACCAATATTGATTGAAAAGCCACAAGAACGACGTATGCTGTAAAAACAAGTTCAAATTATTATGTTTCAAAATAAAGTTACTGCATCGGTTATATACATTAATAGCAAATGAGGAAAAAATATCTTAAATATGTATATGTGCAACATATTTTTATAAGAAGGCGTGAATCACACTAATGTTTCTTACAAGTTTTTAAGAATGTATTCGAGATACCTCTATTGGGAAATAATAATTATAATGACTTACCACTTTGATCAATCCTCCTTTTTAGTTGTTAAATAAAGTTAAATATATATTTTTTAACAACATTTATATTTTCACTTATAAAATCATAAGCATATATTTTAGGCAAACGGAATGCCACAAAATACGAGTTCTCATTACTTTATTATGCTAAAGGGATTTACAGATGCCTGCAACAGGCTCAAAGCCAGTAGTGACAAACTATCAATAAGCATATTATATATAAATAAAATTATGTTGTTATTTACAATTTTTATTATTTAAGGGACCTTTCCATTACATTGCAAAAATAAAGCTCAATGAAATTGAACAGCAATAAGTTTAAGTTCAAATACTAAATTGATGAAGTCAACACACTTACCATCTGACATCCTTTACTTATGGCGGGAAAGTTACACAAATTTAAGAATTATCGTTTTTAGTAAGCCTTCTTAATTGCTTAGTAAAATTAAAATTTTACTAGTGTTAAATAGAAAAAACAGTCATGTATTTTTGAAGAATATTACATATTAATCGTAATATATGTATGTACTTGCTCGTAGTTTGTGTGATTATGATCAACCAATCGATCAGATTATTATTGCGAAATTTTGGCAGCGAGTTCTGGGACCAACCACGAAGTTTCGTGATTCAAAAGACTATAGTATAATGCCTATCAATACTTTTTTTTTAAACAATAAAACCTCTTCCCTAGGTGATTTAAATAATAGTAACATCGAGGATATAATCTATATTTTCTATAAGAGAACAAATAAATAGCATTATTTCTCTTAAATAACAACTAATATACATTATGTACTAAAATACATTTGTATCTTTAATTTTGCTAATTTAAATAAATTAAAAAAAGAAATTTCGTAACCGAAATAAAATGTGCAATTAAATCGTTTTAATTTTTAACTACGCCTTATGAAATTACGTTAAAATCTTACAAAGTAGTGACTTACTGACTTATATTACTCTTATCTATAAATAATCTTTTTATATAAATTAAATATAAAATATTTATAATAAGCAATAACAGGCGAACGTAACGTACATAAGAACGAATAATTAAGTCCTAAGCCTTAAGCATTAAAGGTGAATAATATTAATATATTTTCATCAATATATTTGTAATTCCATTTTTAACAGGTAAAAACTTATTTTGACGTTAAGATTTTTGAACAAAAATTTAACATCTCAAAAATAGGGCTCCTAATTTAAAAAAAACGATAATTTACGTAACATAACTCAGATTAGAAATAGTTCAATTTGTTAGCTCCTCGGTTAAATCGTTTCTAATACTGTATCACTTTGAGGTGGAAAGTGTAACTTATAAAGAAAAATTTAATGAATCAACTTCAATAAAATAAAAGAAAAATAATATCATTGTAATGCGATCGGTAACAGCATTAGTGAGCGTTCTTATTAATTTGGCAACAGTACTAAATGCTTCACCTCTGTCACAAGTTTTCATTTTCAAACTAAACATAGTTTCGGCAATTTTTCATTCAAATACCTAGACTGCTACTATCATTTGCCGCGTTTTGTGCGTAAAAACTAAAGTCTATATAGACATAAAAACAAATAAACTTTAACGATGAGACAGAAAGTACTCGAAGCAAAAAAATTTTAACTAATAATTACAAATATCTTAAGCAGACAGTGCAAATAATCCGCCTTGGTTTTTTAGTAATTATTTTAGTTTTTTAGTAATTATTTTGACTTGAGATCGCTATACAAGTATATAGTTCTATTTATGACTCCATCTCAGAGTCGACTAGTTCAGTAACCTGTATTATTTCGTATTTGAAAGTAGCATCTTTTTTAGCGTGATGTTCTATGATATGCTTAAATAATACATCTGGTGAGAATTGAAGACCGCATTTGGAACAATTCTGGTTGCTTTGTTTCACTTTAATTTTACCTTTGCATTTCTGTAAGTGTGTTTGCGCTGTTGCTTCCGACAGATAGTGTAAGCCGCACTTACACTTATATATATTTATTTTTCTTTCTGAATGCGTATTGTAATCGAGATTTTTATCATTGGTAACACTGGCAACGCTGAAGGGGGCACTGATTTCATTATTATCAATAGCTTCAACGTGATTCTTAACATTATTTTTTGTACCAAAACTCTGTATAAACATGGCGTCTTTTACAAAATATGGATCAGTGTCATGGAGTTTCAAATGACCTTTAAGTTTTCCTTCGTCAAAAACTAAATGACATAAATTACATTTGGACTTAGCAGCGTCTATGAGACAATAGTGTTGTAACGTACTCCTGTAATCTCGAACACACACATCACAATTCAAACATTTATAGAAACTATAATCACAAACAATGCCTGAGAATTTAGAGACCTGGTCTTTGGATTTCTGATACGTTTGCTCCTTGGCTCCGAGTAGAATAACTTTCATAAAATGTTCCTTAAAACTTGTGAGACGTTTGTGTTTCTCTACGTGGGCATCGTAATCGTGCTCATTGAATAAAAGTCCACAATTTCCACAGTCTTTGTAATCACCAAAGACGCAAACATGCTCACATTTCCTATTCACCACCACGTGACATGTTCTACATTCGTACAGAACATAACATTTCTTCATATTAGCAATTCTATTATTAAAATCTTCATCTTCTTTTCCGTTGAAAATAACGATGCTATTATTTGAATTATCGTTATATGCATCGCTATCATTAAAATTCGTAGAAATATTCTGTTCACAAGCGATATAATGTTCGTGAATTCCGTTACTATCGATATAAAGACCGCATTTCTCGCATTTATAAACGGTGACACCTGAAGATCCTTGTTGATGTAATCTCATTTTTACTCTCGTCTCATAGCGATATATGGAGTTTTTGAGTATTTCGTCAACACTCTCCTGTGAGCAATCTGTGCCAAATACGTGTTTCAACCACTTATCATTGCGAGAACCAAAGTAAAGCACGTCCATTTTATAGTAATTGTACTCTGCCGCTGGGAAGTCCTCATGAAGTTTCTTGTGTTCATCATAACTGTGTTTGTCAAATAGTAAATCGCATATCTCACATTCAGTTTTGTCAATTTCGATTTCATCAAGATCTTTATGCATCTGGCAGTGCTCGATTGCCTCGTCGTATGAATTATAAGCCAAATTGCAATTTTTGCAAGAAAACACTGCATTTATCTTATTTCTTGCGCTAAAGTTGCTCGCACTTGGTACATTTGCTTGAACGGTTGGCTTTTGTATTATGCCTTCATTGCTCAAAACCAAATCATGGAACGGCATGTGTAGATCGTAAGCAGTTTGTGAGAGTTTCATATCACATTTTGGACAATTTAAATGGTTATATCGGTTACAAACGTGCCTCTTGACTTCGAACTTTGTTATAAAGTGTTTATCACACGAACCGCATTTGGGAAAAACCGGTATCGACGGTAATATCTTCTTGCCGGTTTTCAAATCGTAAAACGTAAAATCTCTGATACTCAGATCATTGCACTTCTGGTGTAATCTTCTGTGGCTGTTGATGGACTTGTTAGAAAATACCAGACCACAATATTTACAGACATATTTTATGAAATGAGCACAGCTAGAGCGAAAGTGAATAGCTGATTTATAATGAGCTTTTAATATGTTACAATCACAAACATTACACTGTATCAGATGGAACAGATACTTCGGAACACCACCTTTTCCTCTTTTATTGCTTAATTTAAAATTGTGTCTATTCAGGTTTTTAAATTCAATAATCTCATAATCCGAGGGCTTTAATTTCTGATCGTCATGTTCTTCACAATGTGAGGTTTTAATATCTTCAGATATAAGAATATCACACACTTTGCAATAAGCTGTTTGTGATGGACTGATCTTACAAACTGCGTAATGTTTCAAAATCCCTTCTTTACTGAAATGTACAGCACAAGATCGACATTTATGTAGTGTTTTATGTACCTCCTGTGTGTCCGTACCTTTACATATATTGACTGTCATATAGTTTGAGTATTTATGTTGTTCCATATGAAGATTGATATCCTTAATTTTGAATTGTCTTTCACAAACTGTACACTCTGAATCATCTAATGACGAGTGCTCTGTGTGATCTTTCGCTGAAGCATTTGTCAGAAAATGTATATTACATTGTGAACATTTAAATAGAATAGTCTGATGTGCCACAACTTTAACATCAGTTTTGATAGTAGGTAATTGTTGTTCGTTTATAGCTTTTCCATCGTTGAATCTCATTTCATCACTTATCTGACCCACTTGATGCCTCATATGATCTTGTCTTTTAAGATCCAACAATGTCTTTATTACAATGGCTTTATTGATTTTATAGCTGCTTTGTTTTCTTACTCTTTGTAAAATTTTGTTTTTGTGTCTCTTATGTAAATGTGTGTTATACGATTTGTAATTTGAGTATTGTAAATTACAGAATTTACAGCTAGGTTTGAATGGCACCCTGCTTGTTTCTTTCACTTTTGATACATTATGCTTCTTTATCATGTGCGCTTCATAGAATTCCCATTCATTGAAGCAGTATGAGCATATTGGACATCTAAATATCATGATGACATGAGTCGTTTCAACAATATTTTTATATTGTTCTTGAACAATGTCTTTTTGGAGTCTCTTATTTAGATCACCCTTCCCTTCAGATTCATTAACTGGTCTAATTTGTGAACTCTGTGTCTTCCTTGAATCCAAAACATCATACAGGTGGTCTATAAGCAATTGTTGTGTTTTAAACAGCATGTCACAGTGAAAGCACTCTTTAAGATTACTTTCTAGTAATGGGTTAAAATTTGTATCATTAATTTTCACCATAACATTGACCCCAGATATTGTTTTGTTGTTATGTTCGCGGATGTCATGAATAGAATGACTACTCCTCTTATGTTTACTAAAGTCACCATAGTTCACAAATGTAATATTGCATTCATTACACTCAAAGTTTTTATTGACACTATCACAATCTTCATTTATTGGTAATCTATGTGTATGTAATCTGTGTTGATTGAAGGATTCTGTTCTTGGAAAAACAATTGAACAGATTTTACAAAAGTTAGGATTATTATTTAAAGATGTTGAGATATTTTGCAAACAAACTTTCGGTTTTTTAAGATGTAGCTCCAATTTTTGTTTTTTATGTTCGCTTATAGGGTTTTTTGTGCTTAATATAACAATTTTCTCCTTTGATTCTGGTATACATTTTCCTTGATTTTTGTCCTTTATTGTTGTCATTACTTCTGTAATCTTTGAGTATTCAGCAGTACTGCTTTGAGAAGATTCATCACATCCATCATCTAAAAAATCAGAATTGGTTACCAAATGTATAATAAATAATTTTGGAAAACAGTTAACACTTTCATGATAGTTATATATATAATAGTACAACATTTTTCTGTTATAGGTCTTTTGTAATTGTGTTATAGTTATAATTATATTGTAAAGAATAATAAAGTGTTATAGTTATATTGTAATTGTACAATATAACTAATATATCTTATGTATTTTTTTGTCATAACATCAATGCATAAATGTTTTATATACCCTAATTATAATCAGTAATACTTACAGACATCATAGTCATTCATTTCTTTTTTAAGTATTGATAAATCAGGAAAAATCCGTTTGATGCGAGGGTTTTCTAAAACATCATGTTCTTCAATTTCGATTTCATCAGCCATTTTTATTCTTTGTATTTTTATACACAATTTGCATTAATATGGTTTGTTTTCAAATATTTTTAAATTATGCATTTATATTTTGGTCTGTGAGAAGAGTTAGTACTAATTTTGCTTTGAGATTCAATAATTTAATTCGAGATATTTTATGGAATACCATTCTTTATTATATATTTGCACTGAAATTTAAATTTTTTTAAAACGTCTTTTATAAAAAACATACCCTAAATCAAAATAATAATAAGCATTATTAACGAAAACACAATTTGACAGACTACTTCAAATAATATTTTTGTTTAGGATCAGATCTAGAGTATTTTTAATTTATGTAAAAAATAGGCACTTTATTAAATATTTAAATTAATCAGAAGTTATATTTCATTTTCAGATATTTTATTTATTTATTATATATAACATTAACAAGTGACAATTAACTAAGAGTCGAAAAAGATTATTTTACGGATAAAGCCCTAATTTTATATAAAATCTGTCTAATGTAAAAATTTATCAATCAAAAATATTTTTTTTCCAAAAAATCTAGTCTGGACTATAATATATAATTGTATAATTATATAGTGTTGTTTACTAAATTACATAGAGTATTCCCTTATCATTATGTTAAACTTATAATAATTAATTTGTCCTATTAGATAATTTAAACTAAGACGCTTTCCACCTACAATAAAAATAAGGAAATGATTTCCATGTTATATTCTCATCCTTAGAGCAGTATACTAAGGAAACAGCATCATTAATATAAAAAATCGTTTTTATTATTAAGTACACCAAAAGGTAGTTTCTAGTAACTTCTTCATTTTAAAACTTAAAAAGAAATTACCTTTCCTATACCAAAGCCAGGGTCAACATTCTCTGGTTTTTAATCTAGTAACTCCATCACCCCCTTTTCCTCTCCGCACAGCTGATCAAATGTCATTTGTCAAGAAAATGGAGTTTTGTTACGCATAATAAATTATGTTTAAAAGTTCCAATATGAAATCAAATATACAAATGTTTGTAAATTGTTTTGGTTAGAATGGATAGTTCAACTCCGTTTCAACCTTGGTCTAGTGACGATAATTCAAAGAATGTTAAACCTGAGCGAGAATTAGCAGATGACGCGAAACTTCATCGGGAAAATGTCAATCATCCAAAACATAGGCAAACTGCGTCTTACAATAAAGAAAGTGTCGTCGATCCTAGCGTCGTCCCAGGACCATCGAGTGCCACGGACACCGATGTCCATCCACTCGGCGGTAAGGAGTCAAAAATGGACTCCAGCAAAATAGCTTCCATGCAACAAATAGTCGAGAACACACTCAGGTATTTAATATTTATGGTTTACCGAATCGATGTATTTTACATGACAATTGGTTTGTTATACGCTCTGGCGTAGTTTTACTTTTATAAAATTTATAGAGATGATAAAAACAACTTTTCAAATCATTCATAAATATCTTTCAAAATCAACCAGATGACTTTATTTACGTTTAGCGATTTGTTTATTTTACCTTTTACCTGTAAATATCAAAATATTATATTCCATCCACACCCAAAATAGTCTTTGTTATGAAATACAACAAATATAACTGAATTATATACATTGACAACACAACTACATCTTTCAGCGGAACTATTAGAATATATTAAAAAAATATTTACATTCAACTGAACAAGTTACATTAATCCATTATTTCATACAAAACTTTACTCGATAAGCTTAAATTATAATGGAAAAATGTTTTATAGACATACCACAATAGAAAATATTTGTTTTTATTTAATACTAAAAACAGTTCTGGATTTCATTTCATTTCATTTAAAATTTTCTATTAAAAAATGTTAAACAAGTCTTGTATGAATCTATTTAATAATAAAAAAAATCTGTATTGAGAATAATTAATCTATAGAATGTACATCAAGGCTCAAAAATATTAAAACCATTAATTTAATTTGTATTGTGTATTTACTTAAATTATATTTAGTGTCTTAAACATTTTAGGATTATGTGCATCACTGTTTCTTAAAACTTTATGCACACCATACCAACAACAAAATTAAATCAAAATTGTATACAATTATTACTGTGTTGGGAGCTAAAACAACCATTACAGATTTTGTCAAATCATATTTGTGCTATTTTTGGTCATCAAACTAATTTTTCACTGTGCCAACTTGATAAATCTTAAAAGGGTAGAAGCCCACCAAACTTTTGCCTAATATCTGTTTCCTCTTTGCCTAATATCTGTTCCGTTTACATGATTTTGTTGTTTACAGACTAAAGACATGCAAATATATCACAAATAATATGTATATAAATATAAAGTACTATATTTCTAATTATTTTGAAACTTTTCCATTAAATTAATGCTTCAATCAAAATTAATATAAGAACACAAATAAAAATTTTGCATTTTAAGTAAAAATAATAATTT
>DVQP01003533.1:0-10698 GCA_018231745.1 Danaus eresimus
TATAAGTATAAATATTACAAATAGCAGTAACAGTACTGTTATTACATTTGCGAACTGTACACGTATTGAACTTTTTAAATTTATCTTCTTATTTAAAATAGATTTTTTTAACAAATTCTCAACATAATGACGTCTAAGATTTTCGCGCATACACGTTTATATGAAAGTTACTTTTTCGGATGTTATGATTTTTTTTTATTATTTTATTTCTACATGTTCCGAACGTTGTGATTACTTTTTAGTAACCGTGGTAATGGTCAGAAAAGATGAAAAAATCTGTCAGTAAGTCTTATTATTTTTGATCTACCGCAAACGATTACTTATTTTTTTAGCGTTTTGCTCTGACTGCAAGCAGAATGTACTTACTGTGTCCTGAGGTCTTGCGGTGCGGGCAAGGACATAGAATTTTGTATTTTTTATGAGTGAATGGTACTCTTGATAGGTCTCAAGAATTAGTTCATTTTCTTATGTGGTTTGTAAATAGTCTTGATCAAAACCTTCATCAAGATGTTGCCTATTCTGACAGTACCTCCCTTCACATATGGTAATATCGCAGGTTATCGCTCAACTGTGGAAAGCTTTCTGTGGTTCTTGCAATGTTGGTGGTAAGAGCATGTTTTACAGGCTCGGCCTTTAGTTGGTCAGCATCACAAAGGTGTTGGGCTCTAACAAAGTAGCGAAGATTGGCCAACGATAGCTATCTAGATAGGGCGCTATTGTGGACTTTTTTTTGAGATGTAGGCTTCCTATAAATTAATAAAACAACTTAGTGAAAGACACTTCATCTTGTCTGCCCTCGATCACTGTTCTTGAAAATTAGTCGAAACGTCAGCATGATGTAAAAATAAAATTCATTAGAACAGATAAACCAGTACAGAATGATTTAACAAATATTAAAATTTATATTTCTCTCATAACAATTGCTGAAAGTCTTTACCTTAATCTCAAACATGCCTTTCATAAACGGAAATAAGATAAGAAGCAACTCACTGCAATTGTAACAACAAACAAAGCAACATTTAGAGAACTAAATAAAGTAATTTGCTGGGAAAGCAGTTGCTCTGCATATTTTGCTAGCGATGTATAAACGTATATAAAAAGTCCTTATTTTACGCAACAAAGACCAAAAATTTCGATTACAAAAAGAAATTGCCTAACAGGTTTGGTTTGCAATGGTAAAAAATAATGATTGCTATAATAATGTTGCATAATTTGAATATAATAACACTCAATGACTGCTTAATTTAAACATCAGTATTGAGGTTATGATCGTTTAATTTATTTAGTTACCATTTAATAATAAATAATACAAATAATGTTAGAGAAGGTTATCTTATTTATTTTTTAAGATTAAAAATGTGCTCTTAAAAAATTAATCGTGGTAATTAATGTACCAAGAAATTCTACCTAAGTTTTATTGAAAATTATAACCTTCTTTCATAATTTAAAAACGAGTTCAATGACTAAATAAAAACGAAACGAAAATAGAAATTAGGAATAAAAGCAAAACTAAAGTTAGGTGAATAGAATTGAATTTCATATAGTCAAGCATTCTTGCTTAAGGTTCTCATTATATGTACATAAGTACTTACTATTCAAATGACAACGAATTTCAGGCTCTGCAATGGAGACGATAAAAGCTGTGTAGCTTTTATTGGACTTCTCATAAAATCATTATTTAATTAACAAATGCAAGCAAACATTATTCAATTGTAAAATAAATATAGTGATAAAAATTATAAAAAAATCATTCTCATTTCTACAAGTCAAAAAATTTCGAATTCATAATATAAAGGACAACTAGTAGCAATGTACGTACACTATAGCTCGCCCTGATAAAAAAAAACATAATAATAAAACAGATTTCTTTAAATTATGTATAATTGTACTTACTATTAACATAGTAATAGACAGCAATGTAATTATTTATTTTATAATAAAATAGTCAGGTAAGATTTAAGGAGAGCAAAAGATTTTAGTGTCTATATAATAAACAAGTATAGCACTTGAAATCTTTTAAATCGTAACGTTAAGGAAATGACTCTAACACAGTGATTCACAAATAATAAAGATTTCAAATACTATATCCAAGTTCCAAGGAATATAGGATATATACTGACATAATTCAAGTTGAAACACGTAGTTGTAGTTCAAAGTCTCACTATGAACTTAGTCCAGGAATCGATAGCTAGAACACGATGAATTTTGTATGAAATAGCAGATGCAGTACGATAAGATAGATGATATTTCCGTCTATACTTTTATGTATGAAACATGTAAGAGCTATTTTCTATTCGAACTTTTACCAGCTTAATGTTCCGGTAGGAATGAATGAAATGTTTGCCCTGATTTCTTTGGTGCATTAAAATATTAGTCAATCAAACCTTGTTGAAGTAAACCGGGTAGCTCATGTTTTACAAACAAAGTATTACTAATGTCCACTAAATTAGTAAATCGATATGAACCAAAACTTAACACTATTTTGAAACATCATTCACTTCTCACCAAATTTCTAAAATGTAATTACGATATTAAAACAAAATAGTAAGAAAATCCGCGGTATAAATGTTACCAGTGACTTTTTTGAATTATTTATGCTAATGTTGCTTTCTTCCTTCCTAATATTTTACTTTACATGCATTAAATATTAACGTCTATAAAAGAACTTTTATGATACGTGTCTCATTAAGGAACCCATATTTATGTATACGAATATATCTAAACGTACTGTGGATTTTCGCTTGATAATATCTAAAACTGTTATTTTTCTACATCAATCAATCCTTATCTGTCGATATTTTCGATCAATCTACGTATTCGCTTGTCCGTTTTATAATATATGTAATATTTTTTTCTTATCATATTAATAAATACAATTTATAAATAAAAATTAACAATCTGTATCTCTTGTAACCTTGACCAAAAACCACTTACAATAAACAATTCAAGTAACATTAAAATAGCTTGTAATATATAATTTATATTTCTATGGAATCTCATGAACGCTAATTTTAGATTTAAATCAATTAACTATGGAAAAGATTCGCGGTTAATGCAGATTGTTATTATTATTGTTTGTTACAAACATTTTTGAATCCACCTAACCTATCTTATTCGTTCTTTATTATATAGACTGCACAATAAGCACATCGGCAAATAGATTCAACATTTGCACAGAAGAACTATCCAATCAGCACGATACCTGTATGTAAATCAAACTAATCGAATATTGTAGCTTTGTATGCGGAACGTGCTTTATTCCTAGCTATGTATTGTTTCACTTAGAGATGTACAGATAACATTACCGGTTATTAATAATACATACCGTACTTTTATCTTATTTCTAAGCAAATAAGGCGGATATCTGAAATATACATTAAATTCACTTGTTTACGTTTGGCGAAATTGACGTACCTAATTGTAAAATATTTATATACACCTTCAGTTAAAAAAGAAAATTAAATTTGTGGCATTGGTATAAATTAAATAGATAAATGATTAAGTGAATCAACGAAAGAATATTCTCCGTTAAAATTTTATTATACTAACTTTTTTATCTCGTTAGCGGATATAATGTTCAAATTAAAAATCCGACAGCCTAATTATATTACTCGATTTGCTAAGCTTAAATAAAGATTAAAAAATGTAGACACAGACGAATGTACAGATGATTTGATAATTCAAATAATCCGTAGGCCGAATGGACGAGTATATACATAAATGCAGATAGTAATACTTATATCCCAAATTTTATTTTTGTAAAAGATTTGAAATTTTGTATCATGATAACTAAATATACTATCCTTATACATCTTAACAAATGTCAATAACGAAATTTTAAAAAGATTTTTTTTTTAAATACAAAAATCAAAATAATTTATATAATTTGGGGATCACTTGAACTTATGGAATTTGTAATGTATACTGGACTAACACAGATACATAGCATCGAAATTAACAATAGATTTTCTTTAAATTATATTCAATATTTAACTTAACTTATTTTATTTTTCCAACTTTAACAAACTGTTATTAATAAGGTAGCAATTTCCATGAAATTTATACATTTCTCGGAAGCCTGTTATTCATTATATTATTAAAAGATAACGCTGTTTGAATTTACTATCTTACCAGGCAAAAGTGCGGTCTCTAGCTGTCTTGAAACTACGAGTACTTCATGTTATAATCTTTATTCAAATCAATATGAAATAATTATTTAATTTATAACCATTTGTTAATAAATATACAAGTATTAATTTACTGTTTACTACGTCATGTCATCTTTATCATAATTTTCAAGTTTATATTTACTATCTTGGAAATACTGTTCTAAAACCCAATAAATATAAACTTGACAAATTTAAGTCACAAGTATATAAAAGGAAAATTATAACAGGTAAACATTTTTATTTATTAAACAAATTAATAAATGTTTAAAATTTAGAATCCTGTTTTTAGCAAATTCTTAAACTAATAAAAAAGTTAAAATTAATAAAATATTGAATGACCTTGAAGATTTTTAAATGAATAAAATCTTTTATTATATTCAGCTAATACAAATTAATATTGTATGATTAAATTAAAATAATTAAAATTTGAAACCAGTATGTAACACAGTTGTGGACTGAACACTCGTAGAAACATTTCCCTTTTATAATATTACATAAACATTTTAGTTGGTACCAAAATAAATATATGCGGTGAGCAGATGGGAGGTACTTGATATAAAAATCTCACCAGATTTAAACAGTAGCTATATTAAAACACATGCCCTCGATTTTTTTTCATATATAGCAGTAAATGAACTACACTAATTAAAACTATTTGTATACATGAAGGAAATAACGACTCAATTAAATGATTAAAAATATTGTTTAACGATTCAATAATATTGTTTTTATTACTGGCTCAGCTCTGCCTACCAGGAACTCGCCACAGACTGCAATGAATGTTCCTTTATTACGCGCCACTTATAGGATAGTTGGAATGTGCAATACATTTTTTGTTTTATATTATAACAGTGTGTTTTTTAGGAAAAATAATAAAAAAACATTTTTATAAATACTGGCTGTCAATTGAATCAGAAAAAAAAGGTCTGACGTTAATTATACAACGTTAAACGAACATCATAAATCCAATGTGATTGGAAAACAAATGTAAATATCAATCATGGTGTGTATATACTGTCCTACAGCCAATTGTGGAGTCATGTAGAATCCGTCATTCACTATGAGAATGATGGCGTAATTAGGTTGGAAATGCCAATAGCGGGTGACGCGATTTCAAGCAGACAAGTGACGCTGTCGAATAACGGATAGGACTCACTGCTATGTGAAGTCACTCTAATGTGTACTTGGATTTAAATTGAAAAAGAATTGGGAGCTTTGATAAAATCTATTTGTAGATAAGCGAATTAGATCTCTTCATTACATTTTTACGATTCGGACCATACAAACATTTTTATGTAGATCAAATAATTTATAGCAGTCACATTAACTATGTCTGTTTTAAAGAGCAAATTTATTTAATTTTAATAAACTTCAAACGTACTTGTATGTTGATGAGACAAACCTATTCTTGAATAAAATAATTGATCTCAGAACTTTTAACCAGACGTCTAAATCGCACGGTTTAAGCGTCGTAAATCACAGCTTTTCATATAAACTTCTTGCATGCACATGACTGAGAAATGTGAAGCAACGGAATTTCCCATTATTTTTTATGAGTATTGAAGACACGTTCAAACCAGACGAAGGACGGTTCTGAATGCATCTAATATATCTTTTAAATTACGAGTATAACATTCTCTTTGTTAAAAGTACATTAACATTGCTTTCCATAAAATATATATATATATATGTTTTATAGATACATTTATTAGCAGCAGTGTTTTGCAAAAATGACCTTAGTTATAAAATGATTTAGGATTTTCTGAATTTTACTTATGAATTTTAATACAATTCATTGCTATTAATTTAATCAAGTCTTAAACGACGACGGTACTCAATATTTTCGCAGCCTCAACAGCCTTATGAATGGTCAGATATGTTGAAAGGAATGTAAATTACGAATTTCATTTTCGTTTAACGGAAATAAAACTTCTACAAAATATGTTCGTAGAAGGAATCCGCGTCTCTGATTTTTCTGCACAAAAGTTGCTTTCTCTCAATTTTAAAACATTATATATCTTTTTATTTTATTGTTTTCCATGCAAAGTATAATTGAGAGTAAAAATATTTTTTTGGTAATATCTATTTCTCTATTATACTAACAATGGTGTCAGCAAAGGGCTGTGTACGATTAATGGCGATATAAATGCTAGACATTACATATGGCTTTCTTTATCGAGTCAGTAGGAATCACTGAGGGTGACCAAAGACCTAACCTTTGATATTAATGGCTTTCGATTGACGGAATTCGTATAGCCTTAATGATAGGCAATATGTCACAACATTATCTGACTCTAGTATTAGAACGTAATTATCTAAGCCTAGTATAAGCTTACGCCTTAAATAGAATTTCATAATTCAGTCGTCATACATAAATAATTCTCAGGTCATTTTGTTCTCTTCTAAAATCACCTAAAAAATCATTTTCGTTAATTTTTTTTCATTTAAGCTTAATAACATATGTATTTTGCCCGTCATGGTTTTACTTTGTTTTTATTTAAAATTCTGTATTTTTATTAATTTTATATATAAAATAAATATCAAGCAATACGTAATAGTATATAAAGTCAATAATTATTGACATTACGTTTCCGCATATTTAAAACTGTTAAATAAATTTATAAGACTATTAAAAGGAATAATCTTAACTAACAACTAAAATGTTTAAGTACCGATATATAATATTTTATTATATGTGTATTATATAGTAGTAATAAGGTATTTCATGTTCATAAAATTTAATCATAATTGCTTGTTATATAATACAAGATCTAACTATGAACATCACAAAACTTAACAAGCATGATTAAACAATTTTACCTTACACATCAACATTATTAAATTTGTAACGGCGTGCGTCAGATATGGCTTATTAAAATACCGTCCTTAGAAAATTTTACAGCAATTTATTCGTATGAAAGTAAAATGAACATCTAACGAGGAGAAAGTGTATTTTATAAGATGTCACATAAAGATATTTCCTTTCTAAAATATTATTTAAATTATTTTTTTTTTATCTTGCTTTTGTCAGACGATATTGTGAGTGTAATTTACCAAGGTTATAATACTCCGTGCACATTAATTATTTCGAAAAAAAATTATGTAATCATATCTAAATAATTAATTGAAGAGCTTTCTAAATCTTTCATAATATATTTTTTGAGTAATAAAGTCCATCAATAAACCACGCTGGTCGTAAAACAGTGCTGTAAAGAAATTAAAGTTGTTAACTCGTCGTGCCTAAGAATATTAACAGGGAGTCTTGTTTTCATTATAATGCTTTAGGTACAGCGGTTCTATTATTTGCATTTATATTAAACATAAAATACTTTGTTATGCTATTTGATACCAAAAATTTTACTTTATTGAAACCAAAAACATTATCAAGAACTGTTCAGTAACAAGTGTGGGTGAAGCTATATAACAAAATGATTAACAGCAAATATTAACTACTAGCGAGCATTAAAAAAATTAAACGAAACTCTATGGTCACTATTATTATTTGCAAAATTGTGATGTATAGCGACTCGTGTCATTGGATTTAACTATTAATATTATTAAAATATCTTCAGCAATGAAATATTACATATATATAAAACTTAAAAATATTCAAAAATCGTATAATAATGATATACATTTTTGCATTTACTTCCTAAGCTAAAAAGTTTGTTGATTACATTAAGTGATCTTGGATTACTAAAGCATACGATATGATAAATAGCAAAATGTTTTTATTAAAAAAAATAATTGCATATAATCTTTCTAAGCCATCTTTTTTACTTTTAATATAAATATCGTGTTACAAATCTAAGTTATTTGAAAGTTAAGCCATAAAGCCAGCACAGATGCAAGAAGAATAGCTTAAGTGAAAAGTTTGACGTTACTTTGACAGTTTATAGAGGCCATTCACATATGGGGGAATAATATTTAAGTATCTTAAATTAGTTATATTATTTTTTTTTGTTTCTTTAATAGTTATATTCAAAATGATCTTGCTATATAATAGAAATGGAAACTGAATTAAACCTATGTATATTTTTTATGCTTAGTAAGCTAGATGACAATAATGTTACCCGTGTATGAGCTAATCAACGTCAGTATTGTAACAAAAATGTCGTTTTATTCCAGTTAATGTAAAATAACCCTTAATCGTCAGACAAACAAGAAGAAAATAAAAATGAAACGTTCTTTTTACTAGAGCACTATGCAGTTTGCGCTGTCACAAGTATTCATTTTCTTTTCACACTGCAAGTTAGTTATTTTGTAAGCAAATAAACAAATAAATGGGAAAGATATCTTAATTTATATATTTACTTATATAATATATATTACAAAAAGTGTTCGTTCACATATTTTTTTCCTTCATTATCACCACTGAAAATGATAGTGAGATTTTTTAATGACACCTATCCAGATAAATTAATTTTTGTTCATTCTTATCAGTGACAAAATAGCGCGAGTTTCAGAATGACCTTGCCAAAGACATCCATAAAATGCAAATTTATTTCCACACATATGGCTGCAAGACACGCGACAGTTCCAAGTTCGAGCATATATCATGGTATGCATGTGTGTATTGCATGTTATTACTGTCCCAAATACATATTGTCCTCGACATATTTGCAGCAATTTCCCTGTAAAATGTACAGATTACTATTATTAATAATATAAAACGAAATTATTTCATTCTACTTCTAAAATCTAAAACATTTGAATACTGGTTTACGGAATGCCGTCTTACTAATTCGAAATAATCGATCCAATAATAAAACAATTCCCTTCGAACTAAGAAGTTTCCAGAAGCAATTCAACCTCTAATATTGCTCATTGATCTGACATATAAGGGAAATTGCTCATCGATATGTAATAACCCGAACCTAGGCGATTATTCTCAGTCCAATTTTCATGACTAACTTCCAATGCAATGCGGATATAGATACTAATTAAAGCTAATTGGAAGTACGAGTGGCTATTATGTCGTCTGTCGTCCGTTATATATTGTTACCAAGTTGATCTTTTAGCCTCAATAATAAAAATTTTAGGGATTAACTTTGCAAATTTACAGCATGTTACTTGCGAATGACAAAAGAAATGAGAAAGAGTTTTTGAAATTTAATTAAAGCGATTTATTGAGAGCGTAAAAAGATATCGTAAAAGATGAAACCTTGCCTAAAAATTTTTCAATGAATATATCTTTGTACGAAATAAAATAAATAATAATCAATAATTCAATTATAACTGACAAACAACAATTCATTGGATCGAGCGATCGGTCAGAGCGAAACATTTCAATGGAATATGTGAAACTCGGATGATCGTCATCAGATCGATATCGTATCTCTTTCTAAAAGTATAAGTTAAAAAAGGACGCACTAACTCCAACAGATTACGAAATGATTGGATTGGAATTCGCTTGAAAATTGTATACCACTTTATTAGTCCAATTTTAAATATAATAAATGAAATTTCATAAAACAGAACGTAGTAATATTTGTTAATTACTTATTGGATTTTAAAATTATCATAACAGTTGGTTATTTTTCCTTTAATGAACTTAATGTTATTGTAGATTTATACAGTATATTTTTCGGATTATGTCAACTATGGTTAATCAAACCAAATTTACAAAATCCGTTTCGACATGAATTAGTCATGGAATAGCTGAGTTCCCTATCGCAAACCGCTTCAGCGCTTTATTTACACAAACCATTTCAAGCCCTTTACAGAAACCTTTTAACTCAATCAAATAAACCTGTTTATATATAAAGGATTGCATCAAAAATACTCTACTACTATACTACAATCTGAAATTCTTGCTTATTTTAAAGACTCATTTAATAATTTATAATTCATAAATACTAAAGAGTTATATTTTGGAGATTCACTAAATTTGTAAGTATTTTTTTTTAATATTTTAGCTATGTAGCAAAGAAGCCAGGATTTAAGGATATACACTGAGTAGCGAGTTCGGTGTTCTTTAGGAAACAAGAGGACTCCAAGTTGGAAAAACTTCAAACAACTTTTTCTGTTACGTGGAGTAATGATACAATAAAATACCGTTAAAGAATGAAGAAAAAATATTTTACCTTCAATTATTTATTATATTTATATGAAAAATATTATAATTAGCCTAAGTCATCCTCGAATTAACGAAATGAATTTTTTAATGTATAAAATTATATTTTTACTAAATTTAAAAAATTAGTAATTTTTTTATCACTATTTTCTATGACCTTTATAGGGAAATATCTCTGATCGAAAATAAAGTAACATTGAATTTAAGTTCACTTCATTACCTAAGTTCTATTGGACACTGATGCGAATACAACAATGGGTTTCAAAACTTATCATCAGAGTTACATACATAATGAAGAATAAATTAGTTTGGTTTGACCCGGTAGCATAAAGTTTTATGACATTCTGAGAAAGAAACCGGAGATATTTTTCGTTATCTTTACTGAACATAACTTAATATTGAACGAACCATAAAACAGACACAGTTATCGTTATAGCTAAATTAATGTTATAC
>DVQP01003534.1:0-10698 GCA_018231745.1 Danaus eresimus
CACCTCCCGCGCTCCGCCCCCCTCCCCCGTTCCAACGCTATGGCGATTTCAAATTGGCAAAACTCCGAGGCCCACCCTGTATATACAAATAGTACTTACCAAGTTAAGTATTCATATTATATTAATTTTATTTATGGTAGCTTATTTAAATTCATAACACAACGAAACGACTAACTCTTGTTTGCGTATATGGATAGCATTAGGGAAATGGAAAATTTTAATCTTTTATTGATTTTATTTAAATTTATAAATAGTTGCACATAAATAATTATTAATCTGGAATAGGATTTACATTACTTATTAAACGTTTAAATGAAACTTATATCTTTTTCGGATAAACTACGCGTGCTTAATTTTTGTTGAAAACTACGTACTCTCGACGTTTCGGTTACTTTACAGCAACAACCGTAGTCACAAGCAGACGAGATTTTTATCCGCAAAAATATTAGTTTCATTTAAATGAATAAAGCTTGCGAGAATCTCACTTAATGAAATTAAAATGAATTAAAACAAATACCACAACTTGGTGATTAAATTCACTTTGTATTCAAATAATTTGCATGAATCTTGTAATATTCATTTTGTTGATATAATATGTAAGAAATATTCAGTAATGTTTTTCTCATACTTCTGT
This sequence comes from Danaus eresimus, assembly GCA_018231745.1. Taxonomy (NCBI): domain Eukaryota; kingdom Metazoa; phylum Arthropoda; class Insecta; order Lepidoptera; family Nymphalidae; genus Danaus; species Danaus eresimus. The sequence continues at coordinate 635 of DVQP01003534.1, forward strand.
CAGGTGGTGCAAGGAGGTTCTCCGAAGATGAGAGTTCAACGTCACCTTAATACTCCTGGACTAGTTACTATCCAAAGTCATTTTGTAATTAAACAATATCCATCTGAGAGTTTTCCGATGTTTGATTCGAAGTTCTGAGCATTGATTCAGATTTAAAGTATTACTTCTCTCTTAGTTTATAAAGCAAACAAGCAAGCTTAATTTAGCTTTGACATGCAATTGTATTATTATTTTACCAATTTATATAATATACATTAATGTAAATTGTCATTTAGTAAAATAACTTTACAACCGTTTCTGAAAACGTTTCTGTTTTAATAGTTGGTAATGTCTCTTTAAAGAATTAATGTACACCGACGACGAACGACGTAACCCCTAGCTCTATACATATAAAAAAAATATTTCAATTATGTTTTGTGATGTTGTATTTATATTTTAAGGGAAGGTTCATATCAATTCAACTCAGTGAACCTTCAACCAACGTGACGGTTACAAGTTTCTATTGTTCGGGCCAAATTGTTCCTTAAGAACGGGATATAGATATCTCAGAAAACGTATTCAAAATATATTTTTGTCAAGACGAAATCCGATAAGAGCAGTGTCAAACATTATCGTAAATAATTTTAAAAAATACAAATAAAAAAGTGAAGTTCACCGATGTGAATATATTTGAAATAGGATAACGAAATATTAAAGAGTAATTTTTATATAAATATTTACTTTTTTGTATAATATAATTTAGGTTTGTCAGATTTTTTAATTCAACTTTATTATTTTCATTTATATTTAAACATTATGTTATAAATGAACCAGCTTACCAAGTTTTGCATCTGGTAAACAATTTGTTTTCATTTACTCGTATAGTAATGGGATACACACAAGACCATGACGGCGATATATCATAGATCATAGTTTTAAAATCAGTTGTATAAATATTAATATATTTTATTTGAAAAAAAAAAACACTTTTAAAATAAGTAATTTAAATTTTTTATTTGCTTCTTTTATTTAATATACTCGTAATTACATATTACATTTAAATACACTAAGTAGAGTGAGGTTCGCTCTTACTTCTACCGCGTACAAATTTGCAACGAACATATTCTTAGTGAATGAAACTAATATATTTTCGGATTTACTAGGCGGTTTTTTATTTCTTTAGATCTACATAATCCCGATGTTTCGGTTACTTTACAGCAACCATGATCACGGGCAAACGAGAATCCCTGAATAGCGCTTACGAATCAGTCGACATCGCGAGCCCGAGCCACTACTTCAAAACCTTTACGACACTTGAATCTAATTGTGACAAAAGGGTCTTACTAAATACAAAGACGAGGAAAGGGCAATTGAAACGTGACATTAGATATTTATAGTAGATCCAAGCTTTTTTTGAAGTTACTAATCGGTTGCTTATCGACCTTGCTTAGATCGTACAAAAAGCTATCCACTAATTATTCTAAGGAGGGAGTACGACCTATGTTATCTATCTTACGATCCAGAAATTTAAAAGGAGCATTTTCCGTTACCGCAAAAAGTCATTGATCAACTAACGATAATCCTGGATCGTATGATGTATATTTTGCATTTAACTACCGAGACACAGACTGAGATGAATTTTGTCTTCAATACATCCGTCCACTCACAGAATTCATCTATCTCATCTTATAGAGCTTGATAGTGTTTGGGGTTACGTGTCAGTATTGCGAGATCATCAGCGAAGGCTATGATGAATTCGTTGTATTTGTTATTGAACTTGAACCGATACCCCCATTTTTTTCGTTGCTTATTAGTTTATCTACTGAAATATTAATATATTTAATATTATTGGAGACAAGTAACAGCCCTGAAAAAGTTCTACATTATAACTCAATGTTTTTGAAACGCCTTCTTTAGTTATTATAGAAAACTTTAATTTGAGTAATATGGCGCTATCATATAACTAACTAGTGTTGGAAAGTTATACATTTTAAAGTGAAAAGTATTAATTCATTTTGTATCTACTCAAACGCATTCTCTAAGTCTATCCAACATACAAAAACAAATAAAAACATGGTGAAGTTGAAAACTATTATAAAGTACTTTCTTCTTAATGGTGGCCAAATGTTTTGTAGTTTTTCTTATAATAGATTTTTTTATATCAAATATATATATCACCCTTCACGGTAATAACGACCATAAAATTATTTTGTAAGCCACAAGCAATAACAGTAGGATAATTGGAAGATGATTCAGAAAATATAAATATATAGTTAGTTGCTAAGTGTCCCATAACAATACTTTCTGACGGTATAGAGCTTATTTTACAGCTACAAAGTTAGTTTACATTGGAGCCCAAGAGCAGGTAAAAAACGATATATTAAATAAATTTAAAAAAATACATATTTTTAAGCATTTTTTCGCGTTTGTTTGTTTGTGATTAAAGTATTAAATTTACAAGTCTAAAAATAACAGAGTAATAAAAAAATCTTATAATTTTTATTTCTTTAACATAGCAGTTAGTAATTGCAGCTGTTAGTATTTTGAAATATAAAAATATTATATGAGACATTATATTTGTTTAAAATACATGACCTAATTTTTTATCCTCGGCTTCGCGACTGTTATCAGTTCCTAAGATTAAATATACATTGTGTTTTGTTATTTCAACTTCAATTCTTATTAAAACAGATGAATAAAGTTAAATAAGACTATTTATTTTATAATATTTCTTAGGCGTTTTTAATTACAAAAAGTTGACTTAATTGTTTTTTAATGGGGTTCTCAATATTTTAATCCTGGAAAACATAGTAAGTCGTGTATAAAAAATTTGGAAACAAGTAGACCTAAGTCCTCTGGTGAGTAAGACTATAAATAAATAACACGTTTCTGTTAATAAACTACTAAAAAAACCATTTATCACTTAGTTATTCAGTTGTAATTATGTGAATAACGTAAATTTAAAAATATGAAATGAGAAAAGTTCATTCTAAGAAAATATTAATTAAGGTGATTACTGTAAGACGCCAATACTTTAAATGAACGAGTCGTTTGAGGTTCCACAATGTTATCCTGCAATTTGTACAAGACGGCCAAGTTTGCAGAACAAATATTTACTCTGCCAATATAATAACTTGAGGTGTTCAATTGGAGAGCCTTTAGTATAAGATTTAGTGCTAAATAAATACTTCAAATAAAAGTATTCTGCTTTTCTATATTTCTTTTTAAATATATTTTTGTTCGGTTAAGATGATCCTCTCCCACTATTAGTATAAAAAGTAATATAATTTAATTTAAAAAATTTCAAAATAATACGAAAACATAAAATGTTAGGCTATTTGTGATAAAAATATCTGATATATAATGAGAGTTGTGACTTCAATGTACAAGAGTTGTTATGAAACTTTTGAATGTAAATCAGTTATAAAAAAATAGTACAAAGAAACTGAAAATTAGTAAATAATATATTTGTAACGTACTTTGTAATTAGTCCTAACTTTTATTTTGAAGATATAAATGGATGATATAAATTTGAGAATATTCTCATTTAAATTACAATTAAATTCATTTAATTCTAAAAGAACTTAGAAATTAAAATACTTTCCCATTTGGTGACTTGTATTTTCTTAGGAATTTTAAAAAAAGAAGTAGAAAATATTTTTACCCATATCAAACACCATAAATAAAAACTAAAAAAAAATATGATGGTTGGTTTAAACTACATTATATCGTAAGAGCTGAGAGTGTTTCGGATCCAGCCTTGGAATTAATTTAGATCATTTAGTACCTAAATAGGGCACAAAATATCAAATGGAGCTATAGAAATATCGTAAACTCTACATCATGTGTAAATGTTTTTATACAAAATAAAAAAATAAAAGGCAAAATTATGAGATGAAATTACTAAAAATTCTTAATTAAAATTACACTGGCATAAATTAACAAAGTATTTCTGTGGTAGATGTCAGGCTGTGATACGTGAGGGGTGATGATGGGTGGGCTGAAAGTCATATCTCTGCTTGTACCATGACAAGCCGGAGACGGTAATGAGACAAGGGTTCTTATAAACATTAAAAGCGGTGTCCGATCTTAAAATAGTTGAATATAAAAATGAATAAACAATTTTTTAGCATCTGTATTGTGAACAATTTATTGCAATATGCTCTCTTTTAATAATTTTAAAACAAAACAATTATAAAAAAAAACTTATTTATTCCATATATTTAAAAAAAATAAAACACCTATAATAAAAACATTCTTAAATAAAAAATAGGCAGTAAACAAACATTAAAAGATTATTAATGAAAAATCCTATTAACGTATGAAGGATTTATTAAGAAAGTTGTAAACAAAAACCAACAGCTCAAATTCATTAATTCATATATTTGTATGTAGTTAAAACTGATAAAGAAATTATACATCGGGCAATGTCACATAGTCTCTGGAGAACAAAATGTGAGAGGTGAAAAAAAATATTATAATAGATTCAGCAAACACACCTGTGGCCCGTTTACTTTTTCATCATCTTCCCTAATATTTCAGTAATATATTTTACAAACATTATCATATTTAGGTATAATAATTCTACGAGAAAATATATTATTTATTACCTTCCTATACCTATGAGTGCTTTTTAAAATACATATATTAAATACTAATTACTTGTTTTTTCCTGAGACTTCGTCAGTGTCGACTTCGGAATTGTGTTAAAGTTAAAATTACCACTTAGAAGAGGCATCATACATAATGCAACTGTCATTTTTGATCCTGAAAAAACAAAATTCACAAACATTTTCATGGAAGCCTATATTAAAAACCTATAACTTATTTCAATATCTAAGCGGCATGTTACAGTAAACTTTCGCATTTATTATATTGGCAGAATAACTAATTTCAACTCTGTAAATATCATTCATGAAGAATACAGTCCGTGTTGTAAATAAATTTGATCGAACAAAATCAATTTGAAGAGGTCGCTTCTAATTCCAAAAAACTTTAAAGTGGTTGAAAGAAACCAGTTCAATTATGAATATTCCGTAACAATTAAATTTAATTCATCCTTAAAAATACGGATTCAAATAAAAAGCTTACAATATTTCGCTTAGCTAAAAAATATGTTATATTTTATTTGATCCATAACAGTATTCAAAGTTACCTGTAATTTGTCTCGAGCGTCTTTATTAAAGAGCAATATTACTTCAAACAACTTTGAAAAACGAGCATACTTCTTGGTAAGCTTCTTAAATAGCTTTCATGCCAAACAAAGTCATCATTAATCAAATGTTCCGTTTATTATGTAACAAGTATAATGTCTTACTGAAGTAATTTTCATAATTTTAAATATTTCGTATATAAATTTAATCTTTTTTATTTATTTTTTGTTTACCTGGGTTTATTTCTATGAACCGCTAAAAGGTTTTAATGTTTCAAGGTCTGGAAGAGAAATTTATCATGGCGTATAAAGGTCTTAAATATACGACTATCCGCTTACAGAGAGCGAGATGCGGATAAAGTGAAAGTCAACTAGTTCAATGATATATAATCATCAAAATATTTAATTCTTCCACTTATAATTAAGTGGTGATGTGATGTATGTATTACTTTGGTTTTCTATACGATTCAAAAGGTCAAAAGACTTAATTTATTTTGGATATGTTTTATATTCCTGAATACAAGCCCAATGTTACAAAGAATTTTTAAAATGTCTACACGAAAACCGCAATCCTTTGAATGTATGAAGGCTCCGAGGGTTTACAACATTAACGCGCTCTTTAACAACGGAATGAGGTTTGAGAAACAAACATTTCCAGGTTAATTTTAAAATATTCGTTGGTACATTTCAGGTGCTTGAAATATGTTAAATATAGAAATATTTCCTATTTTGTTGTTAGCGTTATCACATATTGTTTTATTGTTAGTTTTGAAAAGTATGACGTATATATTAAAGTACTGAAAAATAAAACATTAACATAATTGCATGACAAGACTTCATATTACTAAATAAGGGTTGTTTAATTCTACCAAAATTAAAAAATATACCTTAATAAAAAAATATTAAATAAAATTTCAATTAAAATGGAATTAGGTGTCACAAATTACTATGATATTTCTAAAGAATTTACGCAAGGGTCATAAAAATTCTCTTGAGTTTTTTTTTGTTTAAATCAATCCTTTGTCTGAGTAAAATAATCAAATACATCATATATCTATTTCATTGACATTTCTTTTACATCTCTGTGGAAAAGGAGTATATGATTTTCGAAAGCCGCAAGCGCATATTGCTAGCATCCAGAGTGGTACAACAGAAAATCAAGAAATCGATGGTGGTAGATGATAAATAACAGGACAGACATTCACATCTCATCTGCCCGCGATCATGGTTGCTGAAAAGGAACCGAAACGTCAGGAGTATGTAGTTTTTTACAAAAATAAAGCAACGTATACTACGTGTGCTCTATTATCCGAAATAATAATGGTTTCATTTAAATGAATAACACTCACGAAAGTCTTAGATCTCTGTATATGATTTATTTTTTGATCATCTTATTCTTAACGAATAAGATTAAAATAAGATCGGTTCATTTTATTTTAATCTTATCAACTGTATGAGGCATATACAAACTTGACAATAAAAAAATATATCAAAATTTTGTAAAATTAAAAATTTATTATTACATTAACTATAATCTTCGGCTATTTAGACCGAATTTTTTATCAACATTTTCACTAGTGGGTAGTCTCACTTATAGAGTACGACCAAATACGGTCAGGCTGAGAATCATAAGCGTTCGGTTTATCCTTTGGAAAATAATCGAAACCGCAAAGCCGCGGAAGTTAGTTCCAAAAAGTTTGCAACCAATTTGCTAAGTCCAACAAAGGGGCATTACTGAGGTTGATTCTCGAATGAATTCGCTATTATCGTACAAAACTCTCCGCTCCACCTTCTGGGGATAAAGTTTTCAGGTTCATAGCCAAAGTGTTTAAGAAGAAATCCATTCAGTCCTAACAGCTTAATCTCACTAACCAAAAAAGAAAAATCAACGCTGTTTACATCTTTTTTCACTCAAAAATCTTGTCTTGGCCACCACAATCTTCAATAATCGTGATTATCTACATGCGGTTCCTGTATGATAGAAGTTCCAATTACTAACAAACAGTTAATAAGAGCTCTTCGAAGTCTTTTCGAGAACAAAGCAAAGTATATGTGTGTAGAATAGGGAAATTTGTCAATATGACACCGATACCAAAAAATAGGAAGCTCTACATTCCCCTATTAATACCGATAAACGTAGACACCTCATCATACCCCTCTAAGACCCTTTATTGCTCCACATTTATGCATTTCTATGTTTCTTTTGCTTGCTTATTTGCTAACGACTTGCGGATTTTTTTGGTGAGACGCAAATGATAGTATGATTGGAGAGAGGTAATATTCTTAATAAAGTTGGATAAAGAGGATTTGCCAATTTCATGAAATTTAACGTCATCACTAAACAAGCATATTTCCTTTTGCAACTAACATGTCCATATTTAACCCCGGCTTCTTAGATTTGTTATCTTTGGAATACGCCACCTACAATCAGTCTTGTGGGTATTGGGATAAATCAAATTATTTAAATTTTTACTTTTTGAAAAGAAAACTGAGTATTCTAGCCAAATTTTACTTCGATTCAACTGTTTTGTTTCTAAAAAGCACATATCCGGTAGTGTGTAAATTGGCACTCAACATCATATGGGTGTTGCATATTTTACTCTACAGCTTTGGACACAAGTTATGTGAAATAACACCTCCATTCCGTTTTTCCTGTTGAAATCCAGGCAAATATACATCCTTTCATTACAGATCTTCTCAGAAAAAAAAAGAACAAATTGCCTGCGTTTGTTTTCTTATCCACCCATAATTTAGATATCCTCAAGGAAAGAGTATCTGGCGTTTACTTGCGGCGCTTATTATTTGAGTTTACATTTCTTCTTACTATCGAAGTAGGACGACAGCCTAACACTATCCAGTTCTAAGCAAAGAACTAAATTCACCTAATCTCAAATATCTGGTAAATTAAATTCAGAATTGAAATTCCTAAAATGAAGTTCAGTCCATTAAAAAGTTTCATCTAGGGTGGTTTTTGAGGAGTGTATATTATTATTATATACACAGTTTTCAATGAACATTTTTACAACCCATTTACTAGTTTTATGACGTGTCTTCTATTTGGTATTAGTTTATTTAAATAGATTTTTTTTTATTTTTATCATATAATTTATTTGTTATCAACCCCTTTTACTAGCCTTGCTTTTTACTTTAATAGATACGACTTGAAAAATTTCAACTCTTGTTATTCCAACTGCAAGGTGACAAGGGTGGCAACCCAATAAACTCGGAGATAAACTTATACTAAAACTTCTACACATTAAACAATAAAATTGATTGTTTCGGAAAGGGTACGCTAGGGCGCTAATAATGGAAGACCTTAATAGACTTCTTCCATAAAAGTATAATGATTATGATATGCATACATATGTAAGATAGCTCAATACCAGAAAAAGATAAGATATTGTAATAAACTTCTTATGATAATTGAAATCAATTCTAAGATAAATAAAACATCACATGCACAGTCACTGAGGTTAAAGGAGTTAAAAGAATATTCAAGAAAAAATTGTAAAAATAGTCCTAATAACATAATGTTACCATTTTTTTGTTACCAAATTTTTTAATGTTTTGTATAACAGAAAGTAAATAAAAAAGCAGTACGAAGATTTTTTTTATACAAACTTGATTAAAACGAAATCGACATCATTGTAAAATTAACAAAAGTATAAAATATTGGTTTACGCGGTTACAAAGATATTACAGGAAATATTAACCACAGTATTTATTAAAGAGTTTTTAGTAAAGTATTTTTTTTTAATTAATCACTATAGTCGTTGATACGTCTTAGTCTCCTTCTTATAGGTGAATATAGTGCGCTACAGATTTGTAGCTTCTTGTTGCAATAGTCTCAATAAGTTTTCTGCTGATGTAGTAAATCTAAAGTTTTCAATAATCACTTTTATGGGTTCGTATTGATCCATGAGATCATTAAGGTGTGTTGCTAGTCCCCATTTATGTTAAAGTTCACTCTAGCAGTGTTGATATATTTTTAAGTAAACTTATTTCTTTTAGCTAGTCGTTATCATCACTATCTTCAAATGCTTTGTGTTGGATAATTTAATACTATTATGTTCAGGCTGTGCAATCCTGTTTGTGTAAAAAGTTCAGATAATTTAATATTAGAATCAGTTTTAGCTTGCCATAAATATTCTTCGCCGGGTTACTTACTTACTGGTTATTCTTGCGGTTGAACGAATTTTTATAGTTTGTAAAAATAGTAGTTATGAAAATTATGTTTTCAAATAAAATCCAAATGATAGAAGTGTTTTCAGTAGTAAATGAAAAATAAAGTGGGATATTTACTGATGAAAAACAAATAAAAAAATCAAAACTCTTGAATATTTGAAACAATATCTCTCATAAATACAATTTTCTTTCATAAAGCATTGCAGTTGTTATACCAATAATAAATCTTGGTCATACAAAGATGAAACATTTAATAACAATATATAATAAAACCTAATACAAATAAAGTTCGGAGTTGACATAGTTACATCTATTCTACTTGACTTTATGCGTTTTTGTCGTTTTATTATAGACATCACCAATAGAAATATGTTTATTAAACTAAGCTTTACAATAAGGGATTCATAAATGAACCGATGAACGATATAATTACTTCTTTCACAAAAGCATCCGTCATATATAAATATATATTTTGGAATAATCCTGCTTTTGACAGTAATAAATTACATTGAATGCATCAAAAATTACTAATCAATTCATGATATTTTACTCCTTTGGTCATTCAAGGATTACAAAGTAATTACAAAGGATTATACATTAAAATTATACTCACGGGCAGTTGGTTAATCAAACATCTTTATATGAAGAAGATTAAAACAAATTTTCATAGATATACATCTAGGTAATACTACCTAGAGAGGTTGGGGCTTCGGGTCAGAATTGACAAGACCGAAGCCCTCCTCTTCCG
>DVQP01003535.1:0-10697 GCA_018231745.1 Danaus eresimus
ACACACACACACACACACACACACACACACACATATATATATATATATATATAGATGAAAATAAATTAAGTTATTTGTATTAAATTATGGATATATGTTTTTATTTGTTACTTAAATGATAATATAATGAAACAAGTTCATAACATATGACATAAAAGCCCGTGATTATGAGTTTACAACGCTTTATTCGCAAACACCCCGTCAAGTTGATGTGGGGTTGTGGCCAAAATTGTATTTTTATTATAATAGACCGCTTTGTTGGGACCGTGTCCGCTGGGGTAAATATTGTGGGGTTGTGTTTCGCTGCAAATAGACAAGTTGCGATTGTATCATATAATTACTTATGAATCATAATCCGGCTTCGTTATACACTCGTGTTTTAAAAAAGTAGATATGTATATTGAAAGAGTTGGAAAAAAAAATTGTATCAAATCTAAACTGATAGTTTGTAACAAACATCACTTAAGTATGATATACGATGACATTTTTATTATGAAAATAATAGCAAAAAAACAGGCGAATGCGTCTTTACCCAATTCAACCCGCCTCAAAGGGCTTAGCATAAAACCCTTTTCCTATTTCTGTATCAAAAAATATTGTCCATGACTGTAATATTGTTAGCAAATAAAGTTGATCCTTTTAGCCGATCAAATGTTCTCGTATTGTATTTTATATCTTTATAACATTATACAAAAAAAAAAAGAAAACATAAAATCTATATAATTATTAGATGTGTGGTAGATTATGTTAGTGCTATTGCAATAGTATAAAAGTTGTATAAGAGGTATTAGTGCGGTATTAAATGAGTCTGTCCGTTCTGTCTGTCCATCAGTCATTGTCGCATGCATTTTTTGATTATTTTCGTGTTTGATATTGCAATTTGTCATTCCGCTATCGCTTTTTATCGCGTGCATTAGTTCTCGGTACAGATAGTATTATCTGTTGCTAGCATTCGCTGCTTCATTATTATCGCCACGTAAAAATACGTTGCCAAATATCAATACTCTTGTATTGTTTTTAATTTTGGTTTTTAAGTCTATCAAAAATAATTTTAGCGCAATTCTTATTAATGATTATCAAAAAATGTTTTGTGTATACTTAAAAAAAAATATTCAGCTAAAGAAGTTCTTGACACTTCTATTGTAAATAAAGTATTATTTAAATAATTTTATAATTGTATTATTAGTAATGTCCGTCTATTTCACAATTCATATATGCGTAACGCATACGATTATTTCTTCATGAAAATCACGTAGAATAATGTGTATAACAAGTAATTGGTTTGCGAAAGTGGCAATATTCTATCCAACATAATGAGAAACGTGTAAGAAGTCGATGTACATATCGCGCAAAATGCAATGCGCACGCACATGCGTTCCCGCAGATAGAGTGCGTTCGTCCGATAACCGCTGTGATAACTCAATGGCTGTGTTGAATTAGTGATACTATTTAAATTTATTACTGAAATATATATTTACAGATAAATATTATCGACATTTAAAATTAAAAACCTAGCGCTGTCGATGTGACTCACGCTCAAATAACGTAAGGTGACGCACACTGCCACAGATTCGTATCTGTACACACTCACACATTCGTATATCACCAAAGGACAAAGACCTGCCGGCGAAAAAAATTCGCACGCTAATTCATTGCGCCAGATGAATGAGGGTATCCCCGACCTACAAATAAGTATAGTAGTGTAAATAAAAAACACTGGACACTTCGTTGTTGAATGTAATGATGACATAACAATGACGGCAAGTTTATGGCGCGTGTTTGCAAAAAAAATGTAACTGTAGTGGGCGGACGAAAAGTTACGTTAATTTCGCACAATTGTACCAGGGTATAATAAGCTAAAGGAGCTGTTTATATTTTAAAGAGCCACGTTTACGTCATCATTGGTCTCATTCAATTTGTATAATTATTTCGTGATGATAATAAAGTACACCTGTGCTTCTAGGAGTAAATAAAAAATACACGAAGAAATTCATTCCATTAAAAAAGCAATGGATAGATTAATCGCAGGTAAATTATATTCGCAAACGTATTACTAGGACATCATAAACAGCGAGGAGATTGGTAGCATCTGTTTACATGGTGCGAATAAATTAGGGTTCCGCTATTAAGAAATCTTTGTATATAAATGATTCATTCAAGAACGTCGCGACCTTCGTTTGTTATTCAATATAATTGAATGTGCTCTAGAGATTTCTTCGTCTCATACTACAAACAGCATTAGTACCGCGTTTATTTTTTACCTTTATAATAAGTGGTTACTTGAAATTTTATACGAGTTTTTTAAAACCAAACATTTGTTACCTTGCTTTTAGATTATGTATCAAATTAGTCAGCCATATAGCACAAATATATGTTTTTTCTTTAATTCACACAAAAGTAAAATGTTTTAAAACTACAATGACACAACGAACTAACTATATCAGACTCAATTATAGAACATTAGCGATTTACTTCGACTGTTAGGTGAAGCAAAACTAATTGTCCGAGGTCTATTGTGAATAGCGCTAACAAAATTTACGGAACCAAGAAGTGAGTTTCATTTATCTCAAGTATATAATATATGGACATCAATATCGCGATGAATCATTTTGGCAACGTTTGGCGAGGGGCGTTACCGTTCAGCGATATACTTATCGCATTCGTACAAACCCGGACATACTTCTTGCTTTGATAATTCTGTGCGCCTGGTACCACATAACAAAAACAAATTAAATTATAATCACGTCATACATATATATATATTTATATTGAACTGTATCGGAAGGAAATATCAGTTTAATACTAAATATTTATACAAACAGTTGCGATATTTGTGTCCAACAGATTGTTGAACACGAGTCGACGAGGTTACAACTGTTTTGAGGCCAAGGCTCCTAATCTAACACACACATATTTTTTATATAAGACGATAATATATCCAAAATACATAAGATTTCTAGCATTTTAAGTCAAATTATATATATATATATAAATATATATCTCTGACATCCCATGTTAATTGAATTACATTAAGATGCAAATAACTGTTTACAAATCATTATGTAATTAAAATAAATAGAATCCATTATATAGTCTATTATGTTTGCATATAATTATAAAGAAGGTTAAATGAAATGTTTTTTATTTAACTTGTAAATATTTTCGTCATTTGATGTCTAAGGTAACATTAGTAGCAGAAAACTAGTAGATTCCGAAAGGTTTCAACCCCTTGAAAATGATATGTAACCCAGGAGGGCCAGCGGCGTCCTCGTGACCAAAATACGTCGTCTGAATAATTGAAACATAGCCTCGAACTGCCACCCTTTACCCACCCGACATTTTTAATTTGTATTGCTTGATTAGGAGGTAAAATATTCCCTCTATATTAAATTTATGTTTCATACACGTTTACCTCTAAAAAAATATATATCTGTATCTAAAAGAAAATAGTTAATTACATTCATTTACAGGCATACAACTTTATGAGTATCGAAACAATTTTATATTCTTCTTATATACATATGTAGTAATATTTTTAACGCGTCCTATTTTATGAAAAAGTATTCTGTCAAAAACCAATAATTTCAATACATATGAATGCGTTAAATGTTAGGTATATTTGTCTATACGCAAATGTGATGGGGGCATTTGAATATTTTATTAGTAACTGTCATTTGGCAACTACCCCCGCCCGCCGCTATGGTGCTACCAAAGTCAACACATTAATTTTTGATACAGCACAAATCTTCAGGGTGAAACTAAAAAGAGGTTTTTTTTATAATTAACGTATAAATTATTACGTTACTGCAACTTAATTGAACTCAGACATAAATAATATCTGTTTTTGAATAGATACTAAAAACTAGTTTAACTAAAAACTAACTTTTAATGAGGTATTTATCAAGGGCATTAATATCAACCCCGATAGCAATAAATAGTAATATATTATGTATCCGTGAATATAGTTATGTGTTAGTTGTATACTGTGTCTGTGTTTGTAGGTTCAGGCCAGCGAGTATCATTGATCGGTAGGCATTAAATATATGTCATTAGTTTCCTGTCTAAAACAACATTTGGCCAGTGATGTCTACGCACGGTGGTGGCGATGCCCCACATCGATATTTCGTACATTATTTAGTAGTCGCGTGCTACCTCCGAAACTTCCCGTGTTTGGCGATTGATGTATAGATTGACTTTTGTCATTTGGCTCGCCATGTCAAGTAAAAATGTTTTTTCTATACCGTCTCCCCAATTAAGGCTGTCCGGTAATGGACGTAGGCGATTTAAATATGTACCTATTATTTCCTTCTATATCTGATTGGCCGAGTGATGGATGGCAGTTGTCTTAAAGCAACTTTTACAGAACTCTAATGGATTGTCTTTTACTTAGCTGACACTTCTTATTTACTTAAATGTGAGGTTAACCCAAAATCATTAATGATCATATGTAAACTTACTTTGAACGAAATGTTTTTAAAGCAACAACACTAATGATTTTACCAAGTAAAAATGTAATAAACAATGTTATTCATAATGGCAAAGGTTAAAAATATGATAATTGGATCTGGGTTTAAACAATGAACTTACCTGGTTGAACTCTGCGAAAAAATCTGTTTGTTTGTGAAATATTTGCAACAAATAATTTCAACAAAAGGCGAATCTTTAGAAATTGAATGCTGATAAGGCAGAGCTAGTGTGTGAGTATAATGAGGAACAAATATGTTGAATAGTCCTATTGTGCGATTCGCTTAATTTTTTTTAACCTTAGATAAGACGGAGAAACAGTTAGTCACAGAAAAGTGATTAGAATGAAACAAAAATTGCGCAAAAGTAACGGATAGGTGAAAGGGTCTTTAACACGCCATAAAGGCGGTCTCTTTGCTAAGGGTAGATATAAATATGTCGGACCCTTTGAACAAGCGCCAGATAACATTGTTCAATAAACGAAACTTGAGTTTTTTGTGAACAGTTAATGTTTTAGCGAAAATATAGTTTTTGTTCGAATGCAATTCTATAGTTTAAAAAAAAATATTAACTCTTTAATTTCCTTCGTTGAAATCCTTTTGTTTTTTTCATTGATTCGCCTTTAAAAAGCACATCTCATACGGGACACTAACTAACATAACGTTACCACTTATAAGAATTGCAGTCGAGTTATATATATTTAGATTTTTATATTAATAATGTTAAATACTATACTGTATTGTTAATAATAATATTTAAAATAATTCTATTCAACACAATAACCTTATTGAAATGGTTCCAAAACACTTAAGCATAATCATTCGATTCTCTAACCTTATCTTTGAATAAATGAGAAAAAAAAATAACTACTCGGCAATCTTTATCCTTTATCTAAATATAAGCCATTCAATTTCATTACCATCTCCTCATTCCTTGTCTTGATTTTTTTTCTCTATATTGAGTGTATTTTAATACAAAGTGAACTCTAAAGAAACGTTTTAATTACATATTTAATCTTATTTCTTATTCCTAGTCTATTAATTAAAAGTTATATAGGGTTGTATACATCGCTAGCCTATTTCAATGTTTTGCTTAGCGAAATGATGGACATAATAAAATATTTAGAAAACATTAAGTTATTGTCGTTTTTAATATTTTTATCAAAACCCATCTACATTTTCTCATTGAGCTTTGATTGCAATGAATTTCATTTTTGTTTTCTTAACCATAGGTTTCGATAAATTTATAGAAATCTTGTTTTTATGACGATATGAAGGCTAAGACAATAAGTTAATTCAGAGAACTGATGTCATACAATTTTCTTATACCAAATCTATTAGTTTTTAACTTCGTCGTGCATAAATGAATATTTTATTACGTTGTTTGACCATTCCATAAATAATGTGTCAAATCTAAAATGTTACAAAATGCTCTACTTTTATCTATGTTAGTGAAAAATACTTCACTTAAATATAACATTAAGACATAACACTAATCTTCACATAAACACACATTAATCATTGGCGTCCATTAAATATCTGTTCATCCAAAAATGTATTTAAAGCAAAAGTACCGTTACGCTTTGAAAAACCGATGTCGCTAAATAAAAGAGAAACTACGCCTCATCGAAGTAACCCTTTACTGCCAATGCGCACGTTTTCTGCATAGAATGGTGCAATTTTTATTACTTTACAACCAACCACAAAAGTTGCAGATCTCCGCAAAGATGCCGACCGAGAATGTATAGGGTTAAATAGACGAGCGTAATAAAAACAAACGGAAAGGGTTTTTGTACAATACAGAAAAATTACGCAATCTATAGTTTTATGAGTGGTTTTAAACATAAAAAATATCGATGACTTCGCAGGTACGTAAACTATTCAATTGTTAAAGTATAAACACTTTTACAAACAGATATAGCCAACTAAGCCTCGCTTTGCTAATAAAATTCCATGCAAATAAGGAAGCAATTTTTTGCATTCACGTTATAAGAGTAACAATAAGTCCATTGTTATAGGTACTAAGCCGGCTACCGAATTGGATTAAGCCAGTTGTAAAGTTATTATTCTGTTAAGTGTAACTTTATTAGGTTACATAATACTTCTCATTGTCTTTTTATTTCGACTTATTGTTCACACAACAGCTATTATAATTTATAGAATTATGTAAGATTTAAATATGAAGTGGAATCGTAAAGTCGACATCTCCAACATATCCAAGTCGCCCCTTTGAACTTGATCTTTTTATCAAATGTGGCTACAACGAAAAAATTATATCAGCGTCGCCACATTCCACTCACACATGCACATTTCACACCAATGCGATGTCTCTAAATACACGTGTATGCAGACGACTAATAAATAACAAAATTTTGACTTTGGAGTCCAAAGTACGCTCGAAAAATATTCGGCGTCAACTATATCTGATATAATAAGTGATTGTTAAAGTATTCGCAATGAAAAATTCTCTTATTGAAAGAACATTGCTGTAATAATACAAAATTGTGACACACTGTCAGACCAAAGATAGAATACCAGTTAAGGACGAAAGGAAAGAACAATTCCTTTTTTATACATCGTTGTGTGCGGCTAATCTACACACATACATGGAACAAGAAACAGCTTCGCAAGGAGGGCGCGGGCGCAGCACACACACACACACACACACGGTTAACGTACACATGCGTCAGCTAGACATAAATATTGCTTGCTATGCTAATGCAGCGGAGATTGGGCAGGTCGTTGGCCGCGCTCCCGGACGCTACGAAGTCATTCGGCAGAACAAGTCACAGTCCACCCTCGCACGCCCTTAAAACTTATACTTCAAGATCAAATCTTTATTATTATTTGTTTCTTTAGCGCATTTTGAAATTTTTGTAAATGGTATATTGCTGTTTAGGCTTAAAACATTGAGCTAAACAATATTTATTCGACAACAATTTTTTTTAAGGACTATAACTTGTACACGTACTAAAATGTCTTTAGGTGACCTTAGCAACAACAGATTCAAAAATTATAATTAATACTAAATCTTACTAATTTCTAATACTTTTAAGTATAACTATATAATTTCATAAAATATAATGAAATGTAATAATCGATTACAATAGATTTATAATTTAGGATAATCAAATCATGACTATATTTCTTTTATGAGGATTGTGACACAGAGACATTTTTAAATTTGGTCGCTAGGCCGCGTTATTGCTGGCCAGTAACCTTGAGTGCAGCGCGGGCGCAATATATTGGACGGCGACACACACATGCGCACCGTAATACATACCTTCGTGTGGGTTATAGAAGGGCTGATTGTAACATCTTCTAGTCATGTTACATGAATATCGTATTATAGCTGTATTAGTCCAGAAGCTTCTTTAGGAAGAAATCAGTTCCTTATTTATTAATTACTTTATTTATTAATAAAGAATTTATGTGTATTATGAAATTGTTATAGACAATATGTTAGAAAATATGATAGATGATAAATGTTTAATAATATTTGTTACTTGTTAAATTACTAAAAGAATGCAGACTAAGAATCTAAATAAAAATTTGACATGTCCTTTATATTACGAAAAACTTTAGTAAAAAATTATAAGTTACTCTTATCCATAAATATGTCGGGAGAGTATGCATTTAAATGTACGATACTAGTTTTCGAGAAAGTGCATCGGTTGCAGCCTCGAGCGGAGCCTTTCCCTCGTCCATCAAACTCTCTCTCTATTTTTCCTAACCGTATATTATATTTATCTTGGGTACATTTATCTTATATTCGTTACAAGAGTGTTTTACGTCTGTTAAGCGTAATGAACGGCTCCGTGGCTGTGATCTATTTATCAGTTATGTTATGAGTGTGTTCTGTTTGCGGAGTCACCGCTGGGTTTCTGTAGGTGAGTTACTAGCGCTGTATCCTGAGTGAGGCGGGGCTCAGCGATGCGGCTATTTCGGTATGCGCATTGCATGCAGCGCTGCACTTGCCACTCGAAATAGTCAGGTCAGGGACCGCGAGCAGCGCCTCAAACCTTCCCCAAGGTCAAGAATGCTCGTCCCGCACTCACCTCGCCCGGCACGACTGTTCTTACATAAGTCGGTTAATAGGCCTCCGAAATTTTATACTTTATAACACAATATCTATAACTACGTGACGGTTAGGTTCGTAACACAAATGTCACATTCTTTAACACGATTTTATTTAAAATCAATTTTAAATGTAAGTACAGAGCACAGTTATCGAATATTCTTATGAAATTGGTTATCTCGCTCGATGTTGGCAAACGTGACCCTTTTACTATTTAATCGATTCTTAATTACGAATACTCCATTAGATATCGCGAGATAATAACGCAAAGTGCGCATCGGCCATTAGCCTCACGAAATTTTGCGATAAGAATAATTATTTTTCTTATTATCCTTCCTCGTCACCAACAATAAACACTTTCAACAGCTACAATGATTTATTGACTATAGACGCTATGGCGTGATTTCTTCATCACACAAATATATATGCATGCTTTAATCCGCGAAACAATAAACATTAACTAAAAACCACTCCGTGTATTAAAGCCAAAACATTAGTAAACATTCTACAATAACCCTGAGATAAGAAATATATAAGAACAAATTAATTCAAATGAGTCATTTTTATAATTGGAGACGATATTTTTTGAAAAAAATACTTTTTTTCATTACGGCAGTTTGTTATATACCTTTGTCGCCCACTTCGGTTAAGAAATAAAAAGCTATGAATAATCATAAATTCATAACCATCAAATCCTTGTTTTATATATATGTAATACATAAAGTAGGGTAAAGTGACTTATATACAGGTGCAGTACAATTTATACAAGTCAAAATAAAGTAAATACACAACCACAAAACAAAAAAGTCAAAGTATATAAGGAATAACAGGTTTCGCCCTCGTGCTGGTTGGCGGTAATTTTTATGGCTTCAGCTTCCCTAAGCCTGGTCATCGACATCGACACCAAAGCCATGGGGAGACTCGCGTTCAAATTCCACTAATTAAGGATACCTTCAACGTATTCGAGCTGTCTTCCTCTCATTATTTACTAGTTTATTAATTAAATTGTATGCCTGAATTATATTAGTAAACTCACAAAACGAATGACTTCATAAGAGTCCAACTATCAATAAACGAACACCAAATGAAGCGAGGCTAGGTGTCTGTTGTATCTGAGCCAGTCACGTATACAAAAACCCTTAAATGTTTCCTTATTTTGTTAGATAAGCGGTTGGGACGTGGAAGGCATCTCTGGCGATGTTGGCGAGGACATTGCACTTCTTGTCCTCCCCCCGCTGCCGTTTCGTCCTCGCCCCCCTCGCCCCCAAACACGCTAGCCAATGCTCCCGACCGGATTCAACTATTTAGTCACCCGATGTTTAAATTGTTTATTTGTTGCTAGCTATTTCTATATATACGCATAGGCTGGCACGTTTGCATATAAACGCGATATATTACATCGCAGATTATCACGTGTCATTCGATCATGCATGTAGACATATGTATATTTTGCTGGCATTCTTTTATCTTTGTTTTCATATAGCAAATTAACACGATCTTGTATTTAAAAATGGCAAAATGTGCATTATAAAATTACTACCGATCTGGATGGTTGTTATCTTATAATGTTATGATAATATCAATTCTTCTTACATGCCATGCTTTAACCATATAAATGATACCGTCACCAAGAAAACGGTACCACACCAGTATTCTTACGTTATTACGGTTAATATAAGTCAATAGATTTAATAAAATAACTTGTATATTTCACAAAATCCACCACTATTAAACGATATCCGAAATTAATAAACACAATTGAATAAGTTAAAAATATTTGATTATTGTGGTTTTTTTTTTCTGACGGTGTAATCGAAACTACTAGAATGTCCGTCCTGCCTCAACATGTACCGCGTTGCGGACAAGCTGTGACGTCGCTTCCTGGCTCCCAATTCACCAAATTATATTAATAGAAAACATAAACAAAACATATTAGGCAGCACGTTGTAATTTTTACAGTTTATAGGGGAAGATTCGCTACATAATTCTCTTCAATAATGGCAACACTTTTTCTACATTATAGCGATATTCTGTTTTCTTTATTGACACATTGAGATAACATTAACAAACACGAGCAAATTATTTTTGTCATTATTTAAAGGGCCTTTAATTATAATAAACACTATTAACAAAACCATAAACTAGAATCAGTTCTA
>DVQP01003536.1:0-10697 GCA_018231745.1 Danaus eresimus
ATGTACAGAAAACGGTTCGATACCGAAACGCTTATGTCTCTAAATCAATTTGCACCGAGAATTTTTTTTCGAGCAATTAAAATAAATATGCGAAACTTCCTCTCCTTGTTTTTATAAAGTAAATGAGTTAAATAATTTTATTTGTTACGAACATATATTTTAGGTAGCAAGTACTCGCAAATTAATATTTCTGAGTACTGTAATATACAAAAAGTTAATAATTTAACATGATTACGCATGTAGACATCTTTCCATCCAAAAAATATGCTCAGTCATGAAGCCAATGGCAATGGAAATATTACGGAATGTGTTACGATGGCTCTCATTATGAATGGTTAATATTTTTGTACATCAAATGGTCTTCCGTACATAAATATAAATAATTTCCCTTTTCGCGTTATAATCCTTCATAAATTATGCGTAACGTAAATAGATATAATAATGTTTGCAAGCATTGGATGCAAAAACTATTAAATGGATTACGATAAAACCTTTCAGTATTGTTTCTTGGACGTGAATAGTGTGAAGGTTTTTATTTATACTTTACTTTTATGTTGTTTCATGACAACAACGAGATGAAAATAGTGATTGATAAGAATACCAGTGACCCACAAAACAGATAGCGATAGGAATTGGTTAACATTTTTAATTTAATTAAATAAATTTTAATAATTTACCAAGCATTTGAAGGCTCCTGAAGAAGCTAGTAACTTCTTATATAAACAACCAAATCCAAACAAAGCTGTCAGTAATGATATTTATTTTATAATACTTTAAACGCTCAACATCAAAGCTCCGGTAAATTTACTTTGAAAGGGCTGTTTCTAATTTTGTTTCGTAAATATGACAACCATTATCTCATCATATTTTTATTTAATATTCTCGAATCTTGGAGGAAAATACCGGTTTTATTTTATTTTATATGTATTATTTTATGTTTGCTTTGTTTTGTGAAAAATCTCAATTTTCGGTACCTCGTGGTATAAAACCTCCGGGACGTTATCAGTTGAAATTTATAACAGAAGTATAGCCCGGTAATGATCGTTCGTTATGTGGTGCTAATTCCTCAAAACTTTTATTTTAAAAAAACCTCGGAGTTCGACAAAAAAGTATAATAAATCTCGTGAAAAGGGAGTGGGCTTATAGTTAGCTAATACAGAATCAACATTAGCGTCAAGTTCGTAATGAACATAAACCAATACTATTCTATTTTTGAGCTATTGTCTCCTTATATATCCCAAAAGCTAGTGTGAATATTATATTGAGCTCTGTAAAGACAGATTCATGAATTTACGAAGTCGCGATTAAATGCTAAAAACTTTAATACTGCTGAGATCGATCGCCGAGAGGCTAAATGGCCTTTTGTTCAAAAACATTTTTAAAAGTAATTCAATACATGCGCCAGAAAAAATATAGGAACCAATTAAGAATAAAAATCCTATATTCCCTCGAAATCTGTAATGCTCCTATATTTATAAATGATTCCTAAGGGCTCGTATTTATTTTCTGTAATTCTTCATTTAAAAATTAAAAATATATGTTTTTTTATATTCCTCTCTTACTAAACAGAAATGAGATAAAGAATAAAAAGATATATTGGTTTTGAGCAAAGATTCAGGAGATCATGGGCACAACTAGGTAATATAATGATAAACATTATAATGAGTTTTACTAAATGACAATGTTACTTCAATCGGATTGTTGAAAACTTTTTTCATTGCTCATACTCTAAAAACAACAATAAAAGCCTACTCCTCCTGAATAGCTACCTGCCATTAAAAGTTCTGTCAACATTATTTCAGCCATATCCGTGCGAGATTAGACGGAACAGATAGAATTTCGTGTATTTCCTTAATTTCTTTGGCAGTGTCGAAAGTTCCAATTTTCATTTAATGTGCCATCTATGATCATAAAAATATCATCGTATTGCATTCATCTCCACAATCTGTTTTCATCAAGAGTTTTGGTGGCCCGGTAAGCTTATTAGGGTCATATTTGTGTCATACGATGTTTCAGTTACGTCTTACCGTTTCATCAAACTACATTTATTCTTAATTACACTTTATTGTCAATATTACCATCACTTGGCACTAGTATACAAACAATTTAAATTAGCTGCAAGTTGTTCGAGAAGGATCGTTGAACTCTCAGAACAATATGTCTGTGTTGGTCCTAGCAATTTTAAATTCTCTTAATATTTTAGTCCATTTATCTCCGACCAGTACAATATTATGGATAAAAACCTTTATTCGCCTGGATGCGTCCTCTTGTATATCTGACATGACTGGATCCATTCTTAGAAAGATATACTTATTGCTTATTCTGATGAAGACTTACCCAGACCTCTAACGTATACCTAACCCATAAGACACGTGTACGACGAAATTCTATTTTATGCAAGTTTGTAAGCGCTCGCCTGTATTTTTGCTTTAAAGTTTGGCGACAAGAAAATATATCTTATATCATGTATCATTCCAATGGGATCGCCTCTATTCGTAATGACTAGTTGAGGATTCAAGTAAGGCACACCATTCTTCCACCGCAAGAACTTCTACACTTATACCAGTATTCCATCTAATCCAACAACTCATATTATTCACCCCTCAAACGATCTTTGTGCTTCATATGTTCACGGTAACATTCACCATACGTATTTTGGGTGGCACGTTTACCTGAAATTCGGAACAATATTCTCTTCGCTATAAATATTTCTAAATATCCATTCTTTCGTCTCCTATATCCTCATCTTTTCTCAATTTAACCTTTACATCATTAGGTTTTACATCTTATGTTATTTGAAACGCCATATAATAAAACTACTACCAAATTAAATACCGTGAAAAGTATTTTATAAGTATATGATGATGAAAGTTATACCACTCAATTGGCCTACGTTTTCTGTGAAAAGCAAAATTGTAAATTCGTAATACTAAATCCACTTATACCACACCTGTCTTTTTATACAAATTGTATGTCATTATATGAATACAAAAACGTTTAAATGTGTAATAAATGTGTAACGTAAAAGAGCGAAAATGTAACACAGACCCTATAAATACGTATTAGCGACACCTGGCGGTATCTCAAAAAACTAAGAAAGATACGGATCTTTTAAAGACATATACATTATAGTCTTCAAAGCAACACAGAGATGGCGGTAATAATTTTGGTAACTTAGGTGACTAAATATTACGCTCGCTAGATGGCGCTGTTCCTGATTTAATAGTGCTACACTTTTTCGCTAGATGTCACTGATAAAGTGCAGTAATACTCTTTCAAAGTGTAACCCGTGTAGATACTTGAAAAATAAACAGAATCTTAATATTTTAAACCACTTATTGTTAAAATTATAAATATAACTTAACCTAATTTTATAATGTTAAATGATTGTTAAATTTTATTCATATTTTAATAACAATCTAAATAGTTTATTTAACCTCTAGTTAATATAACCTAACACTTTTACTCTGATGATCTTTATAGATAATTAAGTCACCGACTGTACTTCTAAAAAATATATCATCGATTCTCTCTGGTCAAAATCGTAAATATTATCTAATATGTATCATATTATGTATAAAGATTACTTTAGACCAGTACTGAAAAAAAATTAATGATTAGCGGACAGGAATAAAAAACCTTTAGAATTTAAGTTCTATACACACGATAAATTAATTGAAGCAACAAAATAACAAGCTTTTTCCTGTATCGAATGTCACAAGCACTTATATCATTGTATCCATTACGGTTATCTTTATCATTTCTTAATAATATAATAATTGTTATATAATAGTTACATATAATTTGACTTACATACCATTCGTGTTATATTTTTTTTTCTATTCTGGATCATTTCATTGTGTTTCGTTATTGATTCTCTGTGACTATTTTCCTAAATTCAACCATAAAACGGTACAATAAGACTTAATTTTCAACAAAATATAAATACAATGTCTATATCTTTTATGTCCACGTATTATTCCGTATTTGGCTACGAATTTAGCTCAATTTTAAATTATTACGGTCAACATTTTAATACATCAAAATTTCTTTTCAAAGAATTATATAATAAGGACGTTATTAGTAGTAATTCTGGCTGTAAATCATTTTGATGACGTCACTTTGATGAAAAAAAAAATAACTTGTTGGATCCAATAGCTTTGTTAAAATAGCGAAATTTATCACTATCCCCTAGGAGACCTTTGTTATCACTAAACAATAAACATACCGTTGTATTTCAAACAAAGTAACAAGGACAAAGGGACTGACTCACAAATATTTGGCACTTACATTCCAAGCTTTACATCTAACGATATATCGTATCGTGAATGTCGTACGTCATGTCGAAGACTAAATGTATTTAAGCTATTTAACCTATAAAAAAATAGTTATATAAGTTTTATTCACATATATATTCCAAAATTACATATTTTCGCTATATATGTAACACACCTAAGACAGTTTTTTATAATCATAAAACATTTTTACCAATTTTAAGCTACCACAAGAATCTAATCACATAATTAAAAACAATTGCAAATAAAATGTCTAAACGGGACGGTTATATATGCAATGCGTGTGTTAGACAAGGATGGGTGACCGGTGTAAATCGATCAAGTTGCCATGGCAACGCACAGGATACTCAATGGATACTTGAAAATGCTCCGTAATATTAAACTTTAAAGAATTATAATGCAAATTACAGAACTTTCCAGTTCGTAATTCACAAATGGAAATGGAAACGGTAAAATGGATTCAGCCTTGACCTTAATTACCCTATTACACTACGTGGCGTTTATTTAAATATACTGTCACTAATGTTTTGTTACTTAAAGCGGATTAAAATACAAAATGGCGTCTGCTTACGTCAGAATGATAGTGTATTTTTTCTTCGATACTTTAAAAAAATTAATTTAAAAGTTCCAGATGATTTATTTCTTTATAAATATTTGACTTTAACTTCAGAGTTGGGAACGGACCTGCAAATATTTATTCTATTTTACAATAAAATAATTGTTTTTGCTTCGAAGTGTTCAAATATTTTGCCGTTTCGCCCTTGACCTTGAAAGTCTGGCCAGTTACAACGTCTAAGCTCCACAATATTTTACAAAGACAATTTTATATATTTGTAATTATCGCAGTACTTGTAATTTTAAAATCATGTTTCTTTCCTAATATATATATGATAATTATTTATTCGGTTTTTCAAGGATTCGTTCATTTACCGAAAACTCAAATATTATTTGATGAATAACTTGGTATTGGGTGAATTGGAGTCCTTGAGCAATCACAAATCTTAAGTAAATGATGATTGCTCACACTGTATGAAAAATGACCACTATGTTATATCATTACATAAAATCACTGTATATTTTGTCGCAATAAAATATTTCTAAATATTATTATTATTAAAAAACATTAACTTTTAGTTTATTGGCCCCATTATATCTAACAAAAAAATAATTAATCTGTGTAAATTTAAAATATATAATATCAATAAAAAACGAACAAAAAACGGAGAATCATATAAAGAATTTATTTCAGAACATTCATGGATTAATTTTTTTGCGGGTACACGTAAAATTGACGCGGCCTCATAAGGGTATAAGGTTCAGAGTAAATTGAACCAAAGTTTCCTTTAAATAAAGTTTTTAATTCTGAAACCAGCTTCATCTTTAGTCAATGTGTATTTAATAATATAGTTAGACTTATAAAAGCTATTTAATTAATCTATGCAATACTGTGTGCTAAACTATGGTCCTTGGTTGAAAATTTCTGTTTTTTCTTGGCTCCATATATCATAGTTACTTTAAACATAGATAAATTAGCGCATACTATAAAGCGTATTAATATTTTATTGTCAAATAAATCACGTTACTACTTGTTTCATACTTAAGCTGTCAGAAACAAACTGTACAAGCTGTGAGAGCATTGTTGAATTGTACGGAACTCATGCTGCTTTTGATCTGGAAGTCAATTTCTGCTGAATTATAAAGAATGTCTCGGCTCATTTATATTATTAGGAATTAAGCATTAAATCTGATAGATCATAAAATAAGTAAATTTATTTTAAGAAGATAATTAACTGTTTATAATAACATTATTTCTTGTGAATGAATTTACTAAAAAACTGAATTGATAAAAAATTGGATGGTCAAATATACTTACTTACCTACCAATACAACCTACCACTTTTTTGCTCTTTATTCGGTGATCGGATTTAATTTAAATATGCGCAGTTTCGCTAATCTGTTTCTATTTAGACGGCAATTTCATAATACCCCTCTCGTAGAATCACCCCTCCTTATTTACGAAGAACTTGGGCAGCCACTTTTCACAAGCCTCCATTGAGTTCAACCTTACAGCACTAATTGAGTTCGCCATGGACAGAAACAGGTGGTAATCACATGGCGCTATCTCCGGGCTATCTGGTAGATGCGATAAAACCTCCCATCCGAGCTCCCGTATCTTCTGACGTGTCATCAACGAAGTGTATGATTTGGCGCTGTCCTGTCTTAAAATAATTCATATATCTTTAACAGATTATGAAAGATGATTTTGAATCATATTTTTAGTACTTTTGAACTTTTACGTCACTATGCTTCTAAACAGAATTTTGAAATTTGATTTATATGTTTTTATTAAATTGTATTAATGTGAGGTGACAGGAATTAAAAGCTCATAAAAATTACTTTGTAACGTTTCATTAACAGACAATATAGTAGTAATGTGTATATCTTCGTCTAGAACGGCTTAATGGACAAAAATCTCTCAAACAGAGCAAATATACTAAACTAGTTTTTTCCCGCGACTTCGTCTGCGTTACCTTTAAAATTAGACAAGTATAGCTGACCGGTCGAACTCTGTTCTTCCTTAAGGCAGTAAATAAGAAGATCCTGTAAATAACCTGTTTCTAAACTATGTTTCCACCAATTTTTAGCATAACCCGTAAAACCGATATTGAGTTAAAAATAGTGTTACTAAAGCGACTTTCTTTTATATATAAAGATATAACAGATATCTATTTTGATAATCTACTTATATGCTATAAAATTCTGATTCGTTTGCTTTCAATTAACATGCGTTCAGTTATTCTCGTGAGGACTGTAAATTTCTATTATACTACGTTTGTGTAAATGTTTGCAACAATAAAATTAGATCCCAAGCGATTATTTTTTAATATTTACCAATGATTAGGGAAATAACAAAAAGTTTATTTAGGCTGAATCTGCTTTTAATCAAAATATATATTTATTTTCATATTAAATTTACAACAAAAGATAAAATATCTGGCTTATTAGAAAACACTAGAAGAATACATCACACAGTAGAATTATGGATGAAGAAGTATTTATTTTAATTAATTAGAAAAATAAACGCTAGAATACACCAGAATAGACCAGAATTAGAATACACCACATATTAGAATTATGAATGAAGAAGTATATATGTAGTTTAATTAGTTACAAAAATAAACAGGTACGTTGATTATTTATTGAAATTAAATTAAGACTAGTTTTTGCTCGCTACTTCCACCGGCGTATATTCAGTCAAGAAAAATATAGTTTTCAACTTGTTTGGTCGGTTTCCAAGTGCCGTTATCGGCGTTACACAACGGCATACACAATACAATTGTTTTACTGTCATAAAGAAGATATTAAAAGATATTTCAAATCAATTATTGGCTTAATTAAAATTTTATTTTTCAGGCACACTAATGGGGGTAGCAGAGGTCTTTAAAATCTTTCGTGTTTGTATCATTAGCAGGTTTTTATTTTGTTATAATATTATACATGTGAATAGGAATGCATGGCTGGTTTCACTCTTTCGTGTTTTTTGGGTCGACTTCTTCCATACCAAACTAGGGTCATTTATTATCCTAAATAGAAAGGGTCGAAAAAGTTTTATCAAACAAGGTTGCTCAAACAATTTGATTTATATATCTTTGATGTTTGTTTTTCCTTTTCTTACATATGTACATTACTGTGTATATCTGTGCATTTTTACCGACTTAAAGTTCTTCCTTCTAATATAATGAGTTATAGTTTATAGGTTTTTCATGGAATTACAAAGCATTTTCATAAACCATGCCTAGAACACTGTATATACGCCCGATTATACTACGTACCTATATATACTACGTAACTAAAAAATATTATAGTAAACATAGTAGCTTATTTAGTAACTTTATATTTTAAATCTTCAGTGAATACTTATTTCTCTTGTCACACTTTCTATTTGATACATTATCGGTGGTAGAGTGGACAAGAAACTGGTCTGATTGAAGTAATTTTTCCTCAATATAATACTCGCCTTCCAACATTAGGCCAGGCTATTAATTCTTAAGGGTCACTGCGTCACCACGACCATTGTATTCTGCTTTTGATGAGATCTTTTTAGGTACCCATGTCACTTTTGTACAGGAAATGTGAAAAAAATTATTAATAATATCCTATACATATTTTTTAATAGAAAGTCAGAAACACGTCTTTAAACATTTATCAAGGAATATTGAATTATAATCTACTGAGAACTATAGAGACTAAATTAAGTCAAAATTAATATAATAAAATTCAAAATTAACAATTAATTTAAATTACAAAAATATATGTATACATGCTCAAAAAATATATTAAATATATTTATCTTTTATATTATTTCACATGTAAATGAGATATTTTAGTTATTAATCTTATATTAAACCTACGATTCCGTAAAATTTCACTAAAATTTGCTAAGTAACTTATCTGTAAAGTAAGCAAACAAGGATGCTTGTTGATAGGAAGTAACAAGTAAAAATCCGCGAATCTAAAGTCAAAACAACTGTGGATTCCCCTATACAGGCCCGCCTCATTATAGCTATTACTGTCCAAATTATTAAGATCTCCGTGCTTTTCAACAATCGACGTTTTTCACCATAACCTTGTTGTACCGCGACCAGCTCGACAGGTCATTCACTATGGTCTGTCCCAACAATTTTGTTATGAGCATGCGCTATGGTGTTCTACCTTCAGTCTACTAAACCTAGCCGTTGATAGCATACGCGTTCCACAAATATATATAAATAACGTGTAACTGTATATAACATATAATAAAATAGGACAAAATGGCCGCCGATTACAAATGCGTCCGATTTTACAGCCTGTTGCTTTAATTGTTGCATAGTTATTATAATGTGTAAATAGGTCGTTTACCTGTTGCTTACTACAGACGTATTGTGTAGGCGGCGTAGTAAATTAAGAGTATAGAAGATTTAGACTATTTACCTATAAATAATACTAGATTACATAAAATCTAAAGGTATTATGTAACTGTTTTCATATAAGTACGCAAATTACCTGTGGATTTTTACAGTGTTAAGACTTACCTGACAATATTACCTGTGATGTTACCAAAGAATGCGATGTTCTGTTGATAAATGTCTGACGGTTCGTCGAGACAGACCTTGCCGATAATCTCAAAATGCAAATCGCACGAAATGTGGGCAGCTATGACTAGGTCCATAGAGATTTTGGTTGCATTTTTCGAATATTACGCGCAGAGGTAAGTTTATTTCATCTTTATTTTCAAAATATAATGAAGTCATTAAATACATAAAAAAATATAAAAACTTATAATATTTATATCGATGATAGTATTCAATTATTTTTTCTTAGATTTTGTCTTAATATTATTTATAGAAGATAATTTTATAAGACCGCGACTTACCCTGGTAGAGATAAATTAAATTTGTATACAGAATATTTCAGAATATAAATAACACAGTAATCATTTAATTATATCAAAAAATACTTTATTACTTACAATTATATGGTATGAATAAAAATTAACAAATTTCATAGGTTAAATATATAAATTACATATATTTTTAAAACCTAAAAAATCGTTAAATTTAGTAACTGCTCGTCTTCACGTAAATTTTCTTTTAACCTACATAGTTTTATTTTGTTGTTTCGGATGATGTCAGAGACTCTTAAAGACCAAAATTTACATACACATTTGTTTGTAGGTAGGAGAATATTGAAATAGAATTTTAAAATTTCATAAAAGCGAGTATTCGACTTTGTTTCTAAGTAAATCTTATAAAATATTATTTTAACAGTAGCAGCACTTTAGACATTTAACTGTTTCTTAAAATTAGTTTTATCTGCGTAAATTTAAGAATTAACAATACCTACAAGTTTTGTCATCACCTCCTGATAAAGTCATTAACATTCCTTTAAGAACTACGATGTTATAAAAAAACTGTATAGAGTTAGTTATATAGAAAGACGAAACATCTCGGCATTCCACGGATTCACCGTGCGGGTGCCGGGTCCATCGCGTTTCAGAGATAGGAACTTCAACAGTGTCCGGTACTTGTGACCAAGGAGTAGATATAAGGGGCCCCTAGCTAACGATCGGTAAAAGCTCATTTGAAACGAAACAACTTTAACTGCCGTCCAAGCACGTTCTATATAAGACAATACTAAGAAGCTTTTGTGACTCTCAAGTATTATAACAATGTAGCTTATTTACTCAAAATTAAGGAAAATTTGTAAAATATTTCAATTAAAAGTCTTATAAGTGGCATATGAAAAAGAAACTGACGTATCTGATGCACTACCTACAGTATGACGCAATTAACAAAAAAAAACCTTTTCATTCATTCCACATTAAACTAAAACCCTCGTGATGTGTATTAATATATATATATA
>DVQP01003537.1:0-10695 GCA_018231745.1 Danaus eresimus
GAAGTTGACTGAAGTTTTGCTAAGACAATGAGACTGATGAATGAAACTGACGATTGTTTGTGGATCAAAATGAACATGTAACTCAATATTAAGGATATTATACAATGGTCAGTTTGAAAAACTCTTGAGGCGTTTCTTTATTCCATTATCATGTGTGTTGTATCTCTTATCATTTGAGTTATGTGTTTTGTTACAATACTAGCTAATTATTCTTTAAGATAATAAAAGTGGTGGATATTCTTTATAGAAATTAAACTACTCGATCTTGTATAACATTTTTTTTGTTTTAAGCGAGGATGGGAGAGTAAAAAGTTAAAATTTCATCCGTAGAACGGTTATGGATGTATTGTGTCTGGTGAAACTTATGTGCTTCGTTGTATGAGTCATGAATGTTAGTGTAACTGCAATGCAGTGATACAATGCATGTTAGTTTTAATAAAATTAACTTTACATTTGAACAGAAACGTTCGACAGCTGTAAT
Organism: Danaus eresimus; assembly: GCA_018231745.1. Lineage (NCBI taxonomy): Eukaryota > Metazoa > Arthropoda > Insecta > Lepidoptera > Nymphalidae > Danaus > Danaus eresimus. The sequence goes on from DVQP01003537.1 coordinate 482, forward strand.
TTATATTAATTTAATATTAAAAATTGCACTGCTTTTTCATTTTGTGCTCTAACAGAGCGTTAAAACGTAATTTATTCATAGGTATGTAATGAATATTAATTTATTGTAAATAAGATATATTATTGTACTTAAAGAGGATCCATTTTAACTGTTATTATCGATTTCTGTCGTTAAAAAGAAAAGCTCAAAAAAAAAAATCTTCTGAACTCCAGTAACCGAATGTACTATAATGTGTTTAATGTTATAAGTTTTCTTGTATATATTTAAAGAGTCTTAACTCAATCGATAGCTTGTTGTAGCGAGCTAGCTGAAGCATTTGTAGATTTAGATTGGAAATTGTCTATAGTATAGAATAAGGATGGAATTCATCACTTCTATGTAAGTCTATGGTATACAATGAGGGTTGCCATCATTACATTATGTTATTGGACACAGTTATATTCTAATCTGCCAATTAATTTAATTATAACAGATAAAGCTCAAGTGTATTTAAAATTGTAATTCAACATTCACCAAATAAATTGTGACAATTTATTTAATGAATGATTAAAAGAAAATCTCTGTTTTTGTTATTTTTATATGATTTGATATATATTTTTGTGATTAATATCAGAAACACATATTTCTTGTGTCCAATAAAACGGCAGTTGTGTAAATAAAATTACTAAAATTTATTTTTGTTATAAAAATTTTACTTTGCGTTTATTTGTGTTGATAGAACATCACTTTCAGTTAATTTTATTTTAAATTAATAAAGATTTTCAAATAAACAGCATTTTTTTAAATTTCTCAATTTAATCCAATTTGGTATCTAAAAGCCGAAAAAAATCTTATTTTTTTTTGTTCTGGTTTATAAAAACAATATTTATATACATATAACAAACTAATAGTAATATATTAAGTTCAACACTGCATGTTTAACACACTGCGACTGGGATGATGGTGTCAGATATCACAAATAAAATTCAGTTTGGCCATTTCGCCATACAAGATGGTTGCTTGACGTCCGATTGTAGTAAGTACATCAATAAACATTGATTCTGTCAGGCGTCACCGACCAAAATGTTTATATTTTCATAGAATATATCAGTTGTTAGTTCAGTGACAGTGGAAAATTATAAAGTCTTTTAGATGTAACAGAAAAAATTATAGATGTATATAAAATAATAAATATCTACTTATTAGAAACATCTGCGGCAAACGAAAGTCACATATGTTTAAATACTGATCCTTTCCAATAATTTCGAAAATATTTGGATCATTTGTGTCCAATGCCAAAAAAACCAGTACTCCTGAACTAAACTCTCCGTTAGTGAGATCCTTCTGCCTTTCAGACGTCGGTGCTAATTTAGAATGTATATAATATATGCCAAACAGGCTAGCTAAATACGTATAAGAGAATTGATTTTATGTGACCCAGAAACAATCTTTGTGATTTAGAAAGAAAATTCAGTAAGAAAGCTTGGTTAGCATAGCCAATTAAAAACAACAATTGAGACATTACAGATGATAATCAGTTAAGTTCTTTTCCACTAATGAAAAAAATTATCAAAGAAATTTACTAACACAGGAACTCTAAAAATGATAAGTGAGAAATTCCGATTGAATTTCACCCAACAATCAGTGTTGTGGGTGATTTTACATTGTTATCTCATGTCTCAAAGAAGACAAAACTGTTATCATGATATCATACTCTCGTCACACAGAAAGTACTGATAAAACAACCGAGAAACCACCTAAGGTTGCTGATTCCAATCATGCTAGAGGTGGATTCAATGAAATTGTCAGTGTTAAGTATTTTCTGGCAGCAATATTTCATGGAATCCTGGATCTTTCGACTATCAATACTTTTGTTTTATATAAAATTTGTCAAGGTGCAAAATTGGGGAGAGGTGACTTTTTTACTATCTCTGCCAAGGGTGTAGTATCTAGTTAGTACTAGGTAGTCTTAAAAAGTAGGTTTACAATGATTGACTACCAAGAGAATTGTGACTGACTATAAATAATTTTGGGTCAAAATTTGCCCAAGTAAATTCTAAAACAAAGTGATTGTAGTACATAAATAAATATTTAGACTTATATTATATTTAATAATGACATCTCACAGACACCACCTCAGTTTTAAATGATTAAATAAATCATAAAAACAAATAAGTTTCATTGATTTTGATCATATTAATATTACTGTATACATTATTACCATGTCCTTTTTAATCCCGCAGTTGAATCAAACAGCATTGGATTTTTGAATTCACCTCTCATATCCAACATGTAATGCATCATTGTGTTCTTTACCTTTATAGGCAGCTGTACTCTAGCAATTTTTCTGCTTTCTTTGGAGCACACACATTCTACAGGCACTTTCATAATCCTGTTTTTACCAAAAGGGCCATAAGTGATAAATGTCAAATGTCTGCCTCCTTTGTTAAGAATTAAATAACGCACTGACTTAAGGGTGTACAGCCATATCATAGCTAATGATCCAGTACCTGTAACAAAACCATGCTCATGGGATAAACTGATTTAAAAAATATATATAATTTTTAAGTATTTTCAGTAACTCAAAAATACCTATTAATATTGCTACAGTTCCTAAAGTATTTCTATATTTATTTTCTCCTAAATTAATTCTTCGGAACCATGGAGTGTCTTCTGTTATTTTTGATTTGTCGACTGGTGCGTCTCTCAGGGTTTTCAAGGCGAATATCCCTAAGTATGTCCAAAACATGTATTGAACGATTGCAAATACATTCATATACATGTAAAATTTTGGGTTCTCATATTTAAACAAAACAACATCTTTAGCAACATTTGTATTTACATCATGAACAGTTTTGGTAACAACAGAACTAAATGGTTTTACGGTAGGTTTTATTGGTTTATTATAAAGTAAACATTTAAGAGCTTGAACTCTTTTTAAAGCTATTGAGGCAAATGATAAAACAGACATAATTATCACTTAAGTTACATAAATAAAAATAGAAGAGGTTTCGGTATCATAACCAAAAACTGTATTTGACAAATGTTACTGTCAAGTGTCAACAGCATTAAAAGATTACGTTTGACCTGTGATTGAAGTAGTTCTTTGGTTTCAAACCAAATTTAGAAGTAAATTTTTGAGCATATAAAATAAAATTGTAAAATGTTATCACGATTTCGCTAATAAGTAAATTTAAATGATAATGTTTAAATTTTAATATTATGAACAATTTTAGTGTCATATTCATAGACAAAAATCAAGGGCGTCTTATGTCTGTACAGTGTCTATGGTTATTCACGGCGTCTTTGTCAAGAACGTTGTTTCGTCGCTGATGAAGTTTTTGCTAAATACGGCAGTGAAAATGTTGTTTTTTAAAAGCTAATAAATTAATAACCTGTAGTGTCTTGTATACAAGACAATCGTGCGAAGCGTTGATCGCTCAATGTTTTTTGAGCACGACTCCCAAGATGGCTGATATTAAGGTAAGCAATAATCTTGGCGGCATTTTGAGTGGTAACGGTCGAATAATGTTTATTAACAGACTTCAGTTTTATCCATATATTATTATTTTTTAAATATTTTATAATATGTTATACAGAACATTGCTCTGAAAAGTTATACGGATATACCATGAAATATTTAATTTGAAGATTTGTTCTTTTAAATATACTTCATGATTCAAAAATCGTCATTGTAAATACTATTTCACTTGTATTTCAATTACCAGTTTTTGATGCTTAGGAAATAAAATATTATTAATTATTAAAATATTATTATTCATTATTTCAAATCTACCTTCATTTTTTGTCTATAAATTCGTTACAGTTTAAATAATCGCACAATGCAATTATATTTAGTCGTCTTTTCATCATAAAAGATGTTCTGCTGAAGTTATAGATAGATAAACTTCCCTGAATTATGTGGTGATTATCAAATCAGGAGTGCAATCGCAAATTTAAAGCTACTTACTACTTTTCTTTTTTTTCTGAATTATTATATTATAATTTAAATTTAGTCACTAGATTTATAATAATTTCCTTATTTACTAGTAGATTTGTTTGTAAATAGTTTTAGTGTTTATTTACATCAATAGCACATTTCTTATTTTGTTAAATGTTTATACTGTCTACATTTTTTTGTTTCTTGAAACTTCTGTGACTATTTAATGACTTTTTATCTATAAGTAGCTATTATAAGACTGAAATCTTTGTTTATGATATTGTACTAAACTCACTATTGGAGTAAAAATAAATGTGTTCTCATTATTTTGTTTGTGTTATACAGTGCGAACTTGAAATGATAAAGCTGCCAAATTCATTCAAACATCTGTTAAATTTATTGCATACATAAGAAGTAACAAAATTACTCAAAGATATATGTATATCTAAATCCTTACATGTTTTTTGCCCTGCATAGACATATCCAAATTTTGTTTTTGTTTCAGTCAATGTTCAATAAAATGAGCAATGGCACTCAAAATGGTACATCAGAGGCTGCCAAGGGCCAAAAAGGTGCTATTGAAAAAATATATCAGAAAAAATCACAATTGGAACATATACTGTTACGACCCGACACTTACATAGGGTCGGTTGAACGTTCTACAGAAACAATGTGGGTCTATGATAAAGAGAAAGAGTGTATGGTCCAACGAGAATTGACATATGTACCAGGTAATATGTTGAATAGTCTTTGTTAACTTTAACTTTTATATTAATTAAATAGTTTTTGCTAAATTAATTGTAATGTCAATAATATTTACTGATTTGTATGTAACTGAATTCTTAATACTCTATTTACCCACTTAGTTTTCTTTTGTAAATTAGATTTTCATATCTTTTCTTTCAGGTTTATATAAAATATATGATGAAATATTAGTGAACGCTGCCGATAATAAGCAAAGGGATCCTAAAATGGATGTCATCAAAATAGACATTAATCAAGAACAAAATACAATATCAGTATACAACAATGGATGTGGAATTCCTGTGGTGATGCATAAGGATGAGAAAATGTTTGTGCCGACCATGATCTTTGGACATTTATTGACATCTTCCAACTACAATGACGAGGAAGAGAAAGTGACGGGAGGAAGAAATGGATATGGAGCCAAACTATGTAACATCTTCTCAACCAAGTTCACAGTGGAGACTGCGTCCAAACAGTACAAGAAACATTTCAAACAGACATGGGGCTCCAACATGACTAAGGCCTCGGAACCCAAAGTTAAGGAGTCTGGCAAAGATGATGATTTTACAAAAGTGACTTTTAGCCCTGATTTGGCTAAATTTAAAATGGATAAGTTAGAAGACGACATCGTAGCGTTGATGTCACGGAGAGCCTATGACGTGGCCGCCTCTACGACGGGGGTCAAAGTTTATCTTAATGGAGAAAGATTGAAAATAAATAAGTTCAAGGACTACATCGATCTATACATTAAAGGCAAAGAGGACGAGAACGGCCAACCTCTGAAGGTTGTGTACGAGAAAGTTAACGACCGGTGGGAAGTAGCTCTGACTCTATCCGACAGGGGCTTCCAACAAGTGTCCTTCGTCAACTCCATCGCTACCACGAAAGGAGGGAAGCACGTAGATACTGTAGCAGACAGTGTGGTCAAGAATGTACTAGAAGTACTCAAGAAAAAGAACAAAGGCGGCGTCAACATCAAACCGTTCCAGGTTAAAACTCACATGTGGGTATTCATAAACTGTCTTATCGTCAACCCGACCTTCGACTCACAGACCAAAGAAAACATGACTCTGCAGGCCAAGAGTTTCGGTTCTAAATGTAATTTCTCCGAGAAGTTTATAAATGCTGTTACAAAATCCGGTTTAGTAGAATCTGTCCTCACGTGGGCCAAGTTTAAGGCGCAGAATGAATTGGTTAAGGCGTCTGGGAAGAAACAGAGTAAGCTAAAGGGCATACCGAAACTCGAAGACGCTAATGACGCCGGTACCAAGAATGCTCATCTTTGCACGTTAATTCTCACCGAGGGAGATTCGGCCAAAACTTTGGCCGTTTCTGGACTCAGCGTGGTCGGTAGAGATCATTATGGCGTCTTCCCACTGAAGGGCAAACCGCTCAACGTAAGAGACGCATCACACAAGCAGGTGCTTGAAAATGTTGAAATTAATAATTTAATTAAGATCGTAGGCTTACAATACAAAAAGAAATATAACACTATCGATGATTTAAAGTCGTTGAGATACGGCAAGGTTATGATTATGGCGGATCAGGATCAAGACGGTTCTCATATAAAAGGTCTCATCATTAACTTCATACATCACAACTGGCCGGAGCTACTCAAGCTACCTTTCCTCGAGGAATTCATCACGCCCATAGTGAAAGCTACGAAAAAAGATAAGGAATTCTCATTCTATTCGCTGCCAGAGTTCGAAGAGTGGAAGAGGGAAACCGACAACCATCACACCTACAACATCAAATATTACAAAGGTTTGGGTACCTCCACGTCCAAGGAGGCTAAAGAATACTTCCAGAATATGGACAGGCATAGGATCAGGTTCAGATACAGCGGGCCCACGGACGATCATCACATCGAACTGGCCTTCTCTAAGAAAGGAGCCGACCAACGCAAGGAGTGGCTCACGAATCATATGGACGAAGTCAAAAGGAGGAAGGAGATCGGTCTCCCGGAAAGATATTTATATACCAAGGAGACTAAGGCCGTCACTTATTCAGATTTCGTCAATTTAGAGCTGGTTCTCTTTTCTAACGGCGACAATGTCAGGTATACTGACTAAGATATCTTTACTGCTTTATGCCTAATTATGCATGATATTGTAATACATCTTCCATCAATATTTAGATCCATACCATCAATGATGGACGGTCTGAAGCCTGGCCAACGTAAGGTGATATTTACGTGCATCAAACGTAACGACAAAAGAGAGGTCAAAGTGGCTCAGCTGGCTGGTTCCGTAGCAGAGCACTCTGCGTACCATCACGGTCAGTATATTTCTAACAAATTATAAGGTCTTAATTATATTATTAGGGAATTTACTAAAATACCTTATTTGACAGGGGATGGGCCCTGAATTATAAAACTTCACTTTTACCATGTCGGTGTCAGAGCATTATTTAATTATATAAAAGTGTCGTAATATTTTATGAACATTAAAATGTTTTCAATAGTAATCAAATACCAATCTATTATTTTTAGCCAAACTAAAATTCAAGATACTTCTTAATTGTAAACTAATACTCTCACTATAATATCCTCGGATTGAATGCAGGAGTCACAAGATATATTACTTATAATCAATAACATCATAATACAGGTGAACAGTCCCTGGCTATGACGATCGTCAATCTGGCCCAGAACTACGTGGGATCAAACAACATTAACCTGCTCGAACCGCGCGGTCAGTTCGGTACCAGGCTCTGTGGCGGCAAGGACTCGGCCAGCCCGAGATACATCTTCACACTCATGTCGCCACTCACCAGACTTGTCTTCCATCCTCATGACGACCCGCTGCTAGTGGTATGACACAATAACATATATAACTCCCAACGAAATGAAATAAAACATTATACAGAGCATTGCGATCTACAGGTTTGAATTAAACCGACATCATGGCGTACCATGAGTCCAACGAAACAAGATAAATTATGTAAACATTATTTTATACAACGCATTGCTTACAAAAGGTTTAAATAAAACCTAAAAAATGTTAACACACTATGAGTCCAACGAAACAAGATAAAATATGTAAACATATACATAGTAATAACATAGTTTATAGGCAATATTATTATACTGCGTTCTCACAGTGGAACTATAAATGATTGACTGTATTTGTTATAAATTAAATAATAAAGTACTATTTTAAAGACGAATAATTTGAATTCTTTATTTATTTATTATTATTATTATTTAATTATTTAACTTTCAGCACGAATTCGAAGACAATCAGAAGATCGAGCCCATACACTACGTACCAATCCTACCCATGGTCCTAGTGAACGGTGCTGAAGGCATCGGGACAGGCTGGTCTACTAAAATACCAAACTACAATCCTCGAGATATCGTAGCTAACATCCGGTACGTTGTAACATCAAATACTTAGACGATTCTACTAAATTAGAAGGAAATGTTACTAGTGTTATAAATCTAGTCTGTTGTTTGTGAGACTGCGGGTATGTCTATATGTCCATATGAAGTGTGTCGAAGTTTAAAGTGATGAAGCTCAGACACAGTGATAATAATTGTCCTATAAATGAGGTGTCACTAAAATAATGTATTTTGAATGCAGTGACACAGATACTCATTCCTATGCAATTTCATATAAGAGGTCCATGACAAAGTTGTGGTCAAAATGTACTATAACATGAATTTAAGATTTGACATAAACCTTTCATTAAGCACGTGAGTTTTTTCATAAATATTATGATAGTAATAAAAGTTAAACATATGCGTTACAGTCGAATGCTAGATGGCGAAGATCCACTGCCAATGCATCCCTGGTACAAGAACTTCCGCGGAACTATCGAGAGCTTCGGCGACAAATACGTCATTTCCGGCGAGGCGGCCATTTTGCCAAACGAAAAGATTGAAATCACAGAGCTTCCTGTTGGCACGTGGACGCAGAATTATAAAGAGAACGTGCTAGAGCCTATGCTCGGTACAGATAAAGTTAAACCTTTGATATCCGAATACAGGGTGAGTACACTGACTATAGCAAACTATTCATAATATCCACCGTCACGAGCCGGACGCGGGTCGCAGGCTCCAGTCTAGTTCGTGTCATTAATTTCTTATGCAATGTCTGTTATTCAAATACTGCATCCAGGAATATAACACGGACACTACGGTCAGGTTCGTAGTGACCTTACTGCCGGGCAAGCTGGCCGAGGTCGAGGCGGAGGGCATACACAAGGTGTTCAAACTGCAGACCACGATATCCATGACGTGCATGAACGCCTTCGATCACAACAACTGCCTCAAGAAGTGAGTTCATTACATGGATGCCTATAGTTACATATAGAAATAAATTTTTCCTAGTTTTTAACCTATTTACACAAATTTTTATTTGGCCTTTCTATCTATATGGAAAGAAAATTATTTGCTTATAATAATGATACAATTGTCTCCTTAATTTTTTTAGATTTCATCAGTGCAATTTTTATATCTCTACAATTTTGAACTTTCCAACCAAATGACATGAGAATAGACTTTAAAGACACAATAAAATTAAACCAACACAATATTGTTTATACTAATAAAAACTCATTTGAACATAAAACTGTAATATAAGATAAAAAGAATAAATAAACATTGTTAATATTTCAGGTACGATAAAGTAGAGGAAGTGTTGCACGAGTTCTACGGTATACGTCTACGTTACTACGGCCGCCGCAAGGAGTGGCTCGAGGGGCAGCTGCAGGCGGAAGCGGACAAGCTCTCCAACCAGGCCAGGTTCATACTGGAGAAGTGCGACAAGGGACTCGTTGTGGAGAATAAGAAGAGGAAGGCTCTGGTCGAAGAACTCATCAAGAGAGGTTCGATTGGTTACAAGTTACCCGTGCCTTACGAAGAGTCTTCACATTATAGGAAGTGTAGTTCATACTATATTCCTAACATAATATTATTTAAAATAATTTTTGTTCAGGATATGCTCCCGATCCTATCGCTGATTGGAAGAAGCGAGCAAGTAAAATGCAAGGATTGACTGCTGTGGAGGAAGAACCGGAGTCCGAGGAAGAGTTGGAACCAGAAGAACTGAAGGGAAAAGCAGCTGATCCTGGTAACAAATATAATATAATAAAACATTAATCAATATAATGAGATTAGAATAATACACATAGGATATATCTTTCAGAAAAAGTGTTCCAACAACTGAAGGAAGTAAAGAAGTTCAATTATCTCCTGGGAATGTCCATGTGGATGTTGACGAAGGAAAAGAAAGACGAGCTGCTCAAGCAAAGGGATCAAAAACTCACAGAGTTGGAAACTTTAAAGTAAGATAAATAGTATTTAAACAACATTAAACTTTACTTATAGAAAAAGCTCAATGTTCTACAAGAAACATCATGTCGAATGTCTTCCTCCCCAATAAAACAAAATGAGTCTTTGAATAGAAATAAAACTTATTAGGCAGTATTAAGCAGTGTTAAAAATAACCGACACTCAAATTAAACCGTCGCTAACTGTCTCTGAACTGTATATTAGATGTTGTCATAGGCGGTGATTAATTACACTAATCTTTAAATAAAACTA